>CM021104.1:313973263-313993497 GCA_007115665.2 Sequoiadendron giganteum
TCAGTTAGAACAAATGATAATCACCCACCAATGGGAAGTTGGCAGTGTTGCGATACGCGATTCTTGGATTTCTTGAGGGTTATGAGTTTCCAAGTTCCAACTCATCTCTATGCAAAGTTGTCTTTGGGCATTGGAAATATTTTGCATTGCCAATGCCTCTATGTACTCCTTCATGTAAAAATCAATAAAAAATCTCAAATTCAGACTTCAGTAATGTGATTATGTTCAATTATTTATATTGTTTATTTTATCATTTGAAGAAAAAGTATGTGGTTTCAAATACTAGATACACATTAAATGATTGTTGATGTTCATTGTTGTATATACTACTAATACTATTGTTAAAATTTTATGAGTTACATTGATTGAGGAAGCCGTGAAATCACTGAAAGGTTTAAGTTTTAACACAATTAAAATATGAAATTATTAATAATATGTTAATTTATCCATACAAACCTATGATTCCATCAGAGCATTTTAATTAATTCTTTGAATTAAACTTTAAAGCAGAGAGAAAATCATAAATTCAACCAAAATGATTAAAGACCAATAGAAGGTTCCCTAATCATTTTTTCAATAATTCATATGACAAAATATAGGAGGAGAGAAACTATTCCAGAATATGCATTTTCTCATTCAAATGCCATCACTACTATAAAACCATTATGCCTATGGCTATTATAGACTTGAACTCATACAAGTAAGGCTCAACACTAACCCTATTTCTTTTTACTTGAATTACAAAATTCTCTTACATGAGTTCAAAATCTCTTTGAACCAAAGACCTGTGCAATTGGCCTTGAATTCCCTTTTATAAGAACAAGGGATAAAACAAGATTCGGGCCAAATTACACATTTAGTTACAATTACATTTGATATACATTTGAATTTCAATTTCAAAATGTCCCCAAAGGCAATTACATTTGCATTTCCAATTACGAGGGAGAATTTCATATGAGACAAAAACCATTTCCATTTGCTGGTGAAGATTCTTCTGCCTTCCAAAAGGATCCTTTAGTCGATACAAAGTAATCTTTTCCGCAAGAAAACACTATAGTTCATGTGCTTTAAAATAATTTAGAAGAAAATCATAAAGTTAAAGAGAGAATAAACCAAAGTAATTATGCATCTGTAATCCTTGTCAACACATTTTGAAACTGAGAAAGTGCAATATTTGAACATTGATATATCCAAGGCCTAATCTGTAGTCGTTCCAGGCCATGTATTGCAATTCCCTATTGAACTGTGTTATTGTAGACCACCAAGCAAAATTGATGTCACCCACTCCCACTTTTAGAAATTTATATGTCCAATATGTCAATATAGTTGGACTTCCATAATGCAAAATCCTCCTCTAAAGGCCAATCAAATCCCATGATACAATCTCCTTTTTTTTTGTATGGGCTATACTTGACTACCACCTGATTTGCTTCCTTATCAAAATCTTCAAGGAAAGTCATTGTATGCATGAGCCTTTCTTTATTGTTCCTCAACATAACCAAATCCATTTCATCACATATTTTTTTGGCATGGGAAGTAATTGCTTGAGTTTCTTAGTCTTTCCACTCTTGTAGGGACTTAACTTCACCCTTCTCATTTAGAATGTTTGGAGGAAGACCAAAATTCTAAACATTGAAATTCTTAACCAATTATCTAATCTTCACCTCTAAAGACTTAATGGAAGTCAACCCTTGAGAACCAATTGTACCTATTAGAAATCTTAAGGTTGCAGTTATCTTTGGAGGCTTATCTACATCATGAGAGGATGCAACAACCATATCCCTCAGCATTTGAGCCCTTGGAATCCATTTATCCATTAAAGGAATGGAAATTTCTTTATATCTATCAAGGTTGTTAATGGAATCAAACATCAAAGCATAATTGGCATGAGTACTGAATAATCTTTTCCATACCCCCTTATTCAAGTGCTCAAGCACTATTGTCACAATATTCATATTATTCAAATGAACAAGATCATCCATCCTATCTTCATAATTCTTTAGCTTTTCCATTAGCTCCTCCTTGGTAACTTCCTCAAATTAAGGGGTATATGATGATTTAGGAGCTGACTGTTCCATTTGTACATCTTTAGATTTAATGGGGGTAGTCTCCTCTTGATTTTGAGGATCTAAAAGAACTAGGGAAGGAGGAGGAAATATTACACCATGTGAGTTACCAAGCTGCAAAGCTTGGAATTTTTGTTTCCACAGATCCATTTGAGTTTTTATTTGAGCAATATTTTTTTGGCTCGAGTTATACTCAACAACCACCTCATTATATTTGGTTCTAAATCTATCGATTTCCCCCATTAATGACTCAACTGTGGATTTTCTGAATTTTTCCACATTAACATTCATGGTTTCTCTCTCCAAGGCAATTGTATCTGAAACTATTTTTATGATTAAGCCTCCTCTTACACCTGGGGCACGTTCTACAACTTTAGGCTTTCTAGTGGTTGGGTCTAAAGCCCAAATAGCAAGAGTGTCCCACTATTGACTAAAAGCTGACCCCTATAAAGCTAATGTGACTTCTTCTTCACAATTAAAAATGGGGGCATCTTTTCTTCTCACAGTGTCAAAAGAAATTACTGATGCCAGGTCCCATTCTAGGAGTAATAACACTCCACTCTTTGTCACCAATGCCCTTCCCACCAATTTTGTGCCCTCTTGTATAGAAATGTTCAAATACTTGGCTCTCATTTCATCTCAAACCTCGGCTTCAACAACCTCTTGGGCCTTCTCAGGGCTTTCACATCTCCTTGTTTTCACCAATGTTGCATACTCATCCTTGATTGCTCTCCATACATATTCCTTGAAAGCTTGTGTCTTGAAAAATTGACCATCTTCCATAAATATTTCACAAGCTTGTGATTTGACATCCTCAAAGTTATTTATTCCACTTAGGTCAACTTTTCTCAACCTAAGGCTCATAGTCTGTGATATTATTTCCCCTTGAGGAGATGACATCACCTGCATTATTTCCTCATCAATTATAGAAATTTCATCATCTAACTCCTCTGCAGGATAGTCAACCAAACCAGAAGCTTCAACATTTTCCTCCTCTATTGATGGACATGGCTCCCTTGGAGGGGATGATTCTCTAATTGGAGAATCCAATTCAATTATTCCAAGAGAATAAGAATGTTGTGGTGATAATGGAGGTAGTTGCTACTATGGTGAATGCACTTTTGACTCCCCAGATTGTGCAAGAGTAGCAACTATTTGTTGCTTCCTTATTGTGCCTTTCCTCCTTGAATATATATGCACCTTCATGGAAGGCTACACAACTTACTCTCCCTTCATCATAGGGGTTGGTGGAGCTTTTATTGTCTTCCCCTCTGTGGTGTGTTTTTACGTTACCTCTAACTGGTCTGGGTCTTGGGGTTTTCTTTTTGAGTGTTGACTTGTTATCAATGGTGATTAGTCACTTAAGTGGTGTTTTACTAGCCCCTTTTACCCATCCTTTCAGTTTTTGCATCATAGTCTTATTGTTCCTATGGTATTGAGCCGATGAATTTTCTATAAACTAACCATTGAATAATCTTTTCAACCTTGAGGGTCATTTCCCCATCCACCTAGTCGGTCCCTTTCTTTAAGAATAACTATTTTGCATGTGCAAAATATGTGGCCTTTGGATGAAATAATTATAATCTTAACCATTCATCGCATACCTCACAATGTTTTTGCTTACATCATGAGAAATGTTGTGAGGCTTGCGAGATGCTGCCACTTGTTGTATTTGATGGTGGGGACCGATTTTGATCACTGATCAAGGATGGATGCTGATGCTCACAGCTGTTTACCTACTGATGCATCACTGTCATCCCTCGTTGACCTCGCATAATTAAAACTTCAGTTTTAATAATGCTGCAAGGTGCACGATTTGTTGAGGCGTGGACGCCTATGTTATCGATGGACGAACATGGTGGGACCCATTCCATGCTGATGTGGTGCTTGGTAGGTGGATTTCCTGTTTGCCTGATGACTAGAAGCTGGATGTGGCATTTTCAAATTGTTTTGACTTAATCTGGGTTGTTTGCCTAACCAACATTGCTTTTGATCAACGGCTCGTTTTCAAATGAACTGGTGTTGTACTATAGCCATTCTATCTTGCACAAGTGAATAGTAATGGTCGAGTTCGACTCGGCCTGCATAATTAAATGACAAAAGGATCAATAAATTACTATTTCAGTGCTGCATTTCTAGATTGAGGAAGAATTTTCTAGTGCCGAAGTAAAACAACCATTATGGCAATTCTCCAGTCTCACTACATTTGACGCTCTGCAAGATAAACCATAAGTAGTACGTACGCCTTTTCTCATGTTTTCGGAAGGTGTTAGCATTGCTTACTGAACAATTGATGACTATTTTCTTTTTGATTCTTGAAGAATTGTTTGAGTAAATTCACTTTTGGAGCTTGTCTAGGTAATTGCTATAGATTTTGAATATAGAAGAATTTTTTGTGGTGGAAATAGAAAGAAAAGTGTAATTGTTTGCCATTTAAAAAAATAAGCAAACCCTAGCTTGAATTATCATCTGTTTGATATAAATGGAACCCAAGGCAAGAATTTTTGGTTTCAAAGCTACATCTAGGGGTTTTTCCCAAGATGTTATTGATTTGCTGAAGCCCTCTACAAGCAAGACGCAGGAGGGAAAAGTATTGTTCTATGGGCCCTTTCTATTGGAAGGATTAGTAGATAAGTAGTGTGCAATTCACGATGTTGAATTGCCATACATGGGCTAGCAGTTGTTTTCCAACTGGTTTGGGAACAAAAATTTTGCAGTTCCTCTATGTAATCCATGGAGATTGGACTTGGGTAAGATGGAAGTACCCAATGTCTATGAGGATGTAGACCTATTGAAGGATATTTCTGTGAGGTACGACCCTGTGGCCCGAATGATCAAAACACATCTTGGCAAGAAAATGATCAAAGTAACTAGGGAGGAAATCAAAGAGATTTTTGGTTTGAATGAATGGAGCCAAGATATGATTCTATCAACTTGGAGGTTTTCAGGGATGAATATAGAAACACCAAGGGTTTGTTCATAACATCCCTTTTGAAACCCGATTATGTTAGGAAGAGGCAAGAACTAGAGGAAAGTTATTATTAGCAGTAATGAGCCTGAACCTTTCCTAGTGGACTATTTCGCAGTCCATTTCAAGAAGACTATTTGTGCATTGTGTCAGGTCCTAGGTATAAATTTGAAGAAGAATTTTTCTATCAAAGTAATGTATATGGCTGTAAACCTCAAACACCCGGGCTATAACGTGGTATATGATTTTTCCAATTACCTTGTAGAGAAAATGCATTTAGGTTTGGTAGCGTTGAAGTTGGGGAAGAATTGGGTAGGATTCAAATGGTTTTCTTTGCTAGTTCACATGTTTTTATATAGGGGTCAGAATGTGTTCAAGAAAGATATGGAATTGAAGAAAAGAGAAGAAGACATTGAGATGCCTATCCAGTATTGGACTAGGGTCTTGGACATGCATGATCATAAGTTCGATTATGTAACCTTTCACAATGTTTTCAAATCCAAGTTAAGAAGGGCCTTGGTTTTTTATTCCCCCAGGATTTCAAAGGAAATTCATGATTTCCTAAGACCTATAGAGAGGAGGTCTGAGTTGAATTTAACACATAACTGGGGGGATATTATCCCCAATCACAGCACAACAATTTTCAAGGTTTTTGGCACAAATGCCACCCCATTTTTTCTACCAAGGGAGGTCCCCCTTAGACTTGCTTTCATAGAAATCATGAGGTAGTTGGGAGCATCTCAGGATTTCCATTTGCCTGTTGAAGAGAAGAAGCGATCTTTCTTCCCTGAATATACAACTTTCGCTGATTTTGTCATGACAAGGGGAGGGTGAAAGAATTTGAACTTATTGCTCAATCCATATAGGCTAAGGACTATACACCCTAGGAATCATGATCCTGAGGGTTTTATCTCCCAAATGAAGGCCAAGCGCCAGACTGGGACCTTTGTCCACAACTTTTACTTTCCTGAAGATATCATCAGAAACATTTTTTATCTAAACTTACAAGATGAGACAAAGGCAATGTTCATTGCCTATTCAAAAATGGTGAGAAGTAAATAGGAAAAGATACCTGGTTTTGATCCTATACCTAGTGCAAAAGATGAGCTTAGTAGGGCAATTTATGCTCTTGACAACTTTGAGAGTCTAGTAGGGGTCTTAAAGGATGAAAGGATTGTGGAAGAGAGGGGAAAATCATAAATTACTGAGGAGTACCCTGAGGTAAGAGCAGAAGAGAGGCCTACTTATCAGCCTCAAAAGAAGATAAAGGTATTTTCTAGGAGAAAGGGAAGTGGGGCCGAGGAGGCTACAATGAGTGGTGCACCATCTGTCCCAAAGAAATCAGTGCCAGGTATTGTTGACCTGGATTTTCTTCCAAGGTTTTCAAAACAAATTCTCCCACCATCTCCAAAGAGGCAGAGGATTGAAAGTGTGGGGGATGTTGGTCGGGAAGGTAATGATGAGGAAGAAATCATTGTAACTCTAGATGAAATGAATCCGGAGATACCAATAAATCCAACTGACACTGCAACGAGTTCAAGGGAAATCACCCTAAGATTGGGGAAGGATGAGATCAAAGGGATTACAAATAATGATGACTTCAAGATGGAGGCTTGCAAAGAGATCATGATGGATGAATCTCTTACTAATACTCGTGCTTTTAAAGATTTTGTATGGAGAGCTCATCTTTCATTATATTCTGAGAAGGTTGCACATGAGGGAAGTCTCAATCAAGAGCTCCCAAGGAAGGTAATTCAGTCAAGGGTTAGATTGCAGATGAAGGAAAGGTTTAAGGAAATCACACCAGAACAAGGCAGGGCATTGGTTGAAAAGTGTGGAATATTGCTACTCCCCGAATGGGATACTGTTGATGCTGTGGTATTTGACACAATAAGAAGGGCCAATATCTTGCTTCTTGCAACAAAGCAGGAGGCTGTATTAGCACTTAAAGGATCAGCCTTTAGTGAGGAATGGGATGCTCTGGCAATATGGTCACTATCCATTGGGTCTCAAAAACCTGTCGTTGTAGAAACATCTAACTTCAGTGGTCATTTGGTTGTGAAAAGAGTTGCTGACACTCTTGCATTGGAGGCTGTTGAAATGGTTGTGAATGTTTCCAAAATCACTAGGGCAACTATGGAGGACTTAACTAAAAACCAAGGTACTCTGAGGATCCAGTATAATGACATTATTATTGAGTATAATAAGATTCAGCAAAAGGTGGTAGAATTGGAAACTGAGATGGCCTTACTAAGGTAATGGATGGAAACCTTGAGGTCTCAAAGGCAGGCTAGCTCTAGCCACACTATTTTTGACCCGCCAGTAGAGCAGCCCCAACCTTCTGCACAGGTGCAATCTTGGGCTATTGTCACATAATATGGGACAAGTGCCTATTGCAATTGAAAAGGCTAGTAGCTCAAGTGGAGATCTTTCTAGGGAAGAGTTAATCCAGCAAGTTGAAAAATATAAGGAGATGGTAAACCAAATCCGGGATGCAGCAAGAAGGAATAACTCAGAAATTATTGATACTATGCTAAGGCATTTACATAAATGGGTCCAGAGCAAGCTGAATAGTGTTCATGCAAATTATGCCTTAATGTTGCAAGCACTCTAATTATTTCCAAGGGACAGAGAATTGGTTATCCCTTTGCTAAATAGATGGGGCCCTAGAATGGAGAAGTTAAAATTTATGGTAGTTGGGGCAAACCAGCATGGGAACAAATATCCTACAGTCATAACAACATATCAATTTGTCAAGGGTATTGTGGAGCAAAAGTTCAAGGGGTCTCCTGCTCCTATGGAGTCCAAAATCAAAACATTGAAGGATATTTATGATGGAAAGGACTTGACTCCACTACCTCATATTTTGCATATTCAAGATAAGGTCAAGCCTTTGTAGGCATGGAAGGAGCAGATGAATAATATAATGATTGCTCAAACACATGAGATATACAAAAATGTTGATATCCGCATGTTGGAAAACACGTTGGAAAAGTTGTCATTTGTCATTAGTTTTCTGGAGAACGTTGATAAAACAGCCACATCATTGATGATAAAGTATGCACCTTACCGAAGCATGGTGGATCTGGATGTGGCTTTCAATTGGCCATCTGAAGAGGATTTCAAATCTTGGAAAAGGGTGTTCACTGATGAACTTGAACTATGAATGTCCTGATCGAGAATTGCAATTTGGTCATGAAAACTACAGGTCCAGCCTTAGCTATTATATTTTAAAATCCATTCTCTTTTCGAATTCAAGTACAGGATGTTCAAATGAAATAAGTGTAAAAAACGGTTAAAGATTCTTTGGTGTAAGGGGAGTGACTCTTGGAGCAACAGTTTTTCTTTCTCCACAACAAACTAATGATCATTTTTGTTTTGGCTTTTCCTCTCTTACCAACAAATGATGTAAAGATAACTGATTAGGGATAAGTGGTCCAGTGAAAAATGGACATGTGTACTCTCCAGCCTAAAGCTTGTTGGCTCCTTTTTTTTTATAAAAGGGAATTCATGGCCAAGAGAAGGGTCTGTTGAAATTACTCAGGATACATAAGATAAGAGTCAAGTAAAAGAGAGAGAAAAATATGTCCAAGTTTTGAAGTTTTGAATCCGATTTGAGAACTTGGTAAATAATGGGGTTCTTAAGCATACTTGTGTTAACCTTGTGATTGTTTTGAGTTTATTTTCTCTCCTATTGTAATAGTTTACATGAATTATTAATGAAGTATCGATCCAAGATGATTTTCATTAATCTCCATTTGTTATTTATTGTGGATTATGTTTGACTATGGCTTTGGTTCAAAGGACCGGTTAAATGCTTCAATTATCTTGTAAGTTTATGCGAATTAACACATAGGATTTATCAAGGAGTAATAAATTCAAGTGTTGATATATGGATTGTGATGCTATTCATACAAATCATAGTTGCCTTAGATGAAGGTTACCCTGTAGTTCAGTTTCCTTTTTGACTCTGTGCTTTAGGATATGGCACTAGAACTCTGATTGCTTTTCCTCCTTTATATTTTGTGTTATGGCTTTAGGAAATTTCATTCAAATAACTCATGTCTATGCACTTAGGTGTAATTTTGATTCCTTATTAAATAGATCTGAACTCTTCTAAGAAGTAGCCAATTTCTTGAAGGTTTATCTCTTGTTTGTTTGTATACGAGCAAATCATTTTAATCATAAGTGACAATATATTTTAGGAAAACCCTCCTGGATCCTACAGAGTCTGAAGTGTAGGAGAGATAGTAGTTTGTACTACTATCTTCTCATTAAGTTGGCACAGTGCTTTCAAGACTTTAATAATTGAGAGTGGCAAGTTATAGAAGCTCTTGTGAGTTTTGCTTGGGTTGTTATAAAAAACACCAACAGAATGGCGACTTTTTTGGGGACCTAACAAATGAACAGTCTCTAAGTGTAGATCTAGTGTAAGTCAGAGTTAGTTTTTATAATATAATTGTTTTGTCCTATCACTGCATTTATTATGTTGAACACATGTGTCTAGTTTTCCTGTGTTCCTTGTCAATGTGTCGGGTGATGTTTGAAATCTTGTCCAAAGTCACAAGTGCAAAAGTGAAGTGCTTAATCATTTCCAATATTTTGGGTGACGACTCTGATATCTCGAACAACAAATTTCACACAAAGTGCTACAAACAACGTGCAAAGGAAAGTTCTCAAACATCGGAGGGCATGAAGAAGACAAGAAATTATACAAAAAAGAATCTTGAGCCAATGATAGAGGTCGAGCCAGGATAGGACAAGAAGTGGGTAAAAATAAATGATACCCCAAGTAAGTTTGTTTCATCTCATATTGCTTCTTCTCCTACTTTAAATACTAAGATGAATAGTGCTTTTGCTAGTGAAAATTCCTCAAATACTATTATGTCTAAATTGGATCATGGTAGTTTTCCTTTTGAAATGACACAAGAAATTGAAGTTGATATGTCTAAAGAAGAGGAGCAACGGGGTTTCTGGGAACAAGATAAAACATTCCCAGAAGCCACAACACCCGGTGCCATGTCCGTTTTCACTGGGCAAAATTTTAAACCCAGAGGAACACCTCTAAGTGAATGGATGCCTTTCATTCAAGAAGAAGATCAGGTAGAACAACCTTATTACACTTTGGCTCCTAGTGAGGTAGGGGATATTCTTAAAAATGAGATGGATATACACAAGGGTATGCAAATCTTGATTGAGGAAGAAAGGAGGTTGCAAGAGGAAGAAGATAATAGAGAAAGAATAAGAAAATAAAATTTGGAGAGATGTCGGGCTAAGCAGCTCGAAAGAAATGCCCAAAAGAAGAAGGTTGAGAAGATGAGGGAAGAGGTAGCTAAGAGAAAAGTTTCTCCTTGATGGAAAAGGGGCGGCCAAGGCCACCAAAGGCAGTGAAATAACCTGAACAACATCAATGGAGTTTTATTCCACTGCACATATAATGAGCATCTAATTCTATTCACCAAAAGTTTTGATGCATCTATGGGATCTAAGAAGATAACCTTCAAGACCATGGAAAGCCCATTGACCACCTAGGAAAATCCTTTAGGGCTTTTCAAACTGAATCTCCATTAATACCAACAATGAACCAAAATAGTATGGTGGTGCTGTGGAATTCGATCCTATCATTGATTTCCAATAATCCTGGCTTTTGCGGTTATTAAATCCATTGAATGACCAATTAAGTTGATCCGGCGGAAAGCCGAAAGAAATGCCAACGTTGAAGCGGTCACAAAGAGGACTTCTTAAAGACATCTTCGTGAACCACCTAAGCCCGCCTGAGCCTGAAAAACGGATTGAACACAGTTCCAAAGTAGCCGTAAATAAAGTAACTGAAGCCAGTAAGATAACACGGGGCCTTCATACCTGGAATGAGACGCAAGCACCGAAGCGTTAAGCAATCTCAGTACCGTTAGAGAGGAGGGGCGGTGGGATGACAAGCAGCCGTCATATTATTGAGCAAACACAATACCCCAGCCGGATAAAGGGAAAATCGTTGAGGATATAGGCAAGCAGCGTTGATATTAGGGGTATCCCAATCCAATCCCAGATAATGTACAAAACATCTCCAAAATTTTACTTGCAATAATGCTTTCAGTGGAGAAGACCATTTGAAAGCTTTTCAAGGATTTGTCGAAGATTTTGAACTCTGGGATGATGATGTAGCTATGAAATATTTTATGCAATCATTGGTGGAGGATGCTAGGGACTGGTACAGAGGGTTACCTGATGGTAGTATTGATTCTAGAGATTCCTTTTATAGAGTTTTTAGGGAGCGGTATGGGGATTAGACTGATCCTAGATTTAAGTTGAATGACTTCAATAATATTACTAAGGGGCACAATGAACTGGTTACTGAGTTTAATGCTTGTTTCTAGAAGGCTATGACAAGAGTTCCTGCATACCTAAGACTCAATGAAAGTGCATGTTTAGTTGTGTACTATAACACCTATGATGCTAAAATGTGTTATTTATTAAGAGATAAAGATCCTCAAAATTTAAGGCAGGAATATAAGATGGCGGTTAACATTGAAAATAATAGAATCGCTTTGGGTAAAGTGGGAAGAAGAGAGGATCCTAAAGCTTTTAAAAGCACAAGAAATCAAACAGAGAAAGTTGGTAAGCCTACTACAGTTGATGATAAGATAGATCAAGTTCTTACTTTGTTTCAGAAACAAGCAAAGAATGATAAGCCTCACTTCCAAAGAAATGAGAGACCCCCAAGGTTACAGGATTATCCTTATAATACCAATTGGAATAATGGTAAACCCCTACAAGGAAATTAGAAAAATAACCAAGTTCCACTTGACCCTCTACAAAGGCAGTTTGTGAACAATGCAGAAAATCTACTATGGTGTGAGGTATGCGGAATGCCACATTCTCCATAATAGTGTGTAGTAGCACAATCAATGGTGGAATCTCAGGATGATCAAGGAGACTCCTAGCCTCCCCAATACCAGGACACAATGACTAATGTATTATTAGGTCCAGCTGATTTTGCCTATGATCATTATTCCTTAGAAGATGAGCCTTGTGTCTAGGATGTTAATGCTCAAAGGCAACAAAATGAAACATATCATTAGCAAGTGTTTCCAAATGAAGGAGATAATGATGATTGTTTTGTGAATGCTTTTGAGATGGATGATACGATGTTGAGGAGACCTTCTGATGAAGAAATTGAAAAATAAATTGTGGCTTTAGTTGCTAGGGCAAGGAATAATATACAACTGAGAAATAGGATTGTCCCTGGTGATTCTGGTAAACCTTGCAGTTTGTTCATAAAGGAGAAGGAGGTAATTAAGCCAAAGGCAAGTTTGGAGGCCAAAAATATAGATCCAAAGCCTAAGGAGATAAGAGAACCCAAAAATATGGGCAAAAAAGGTAGACAAGGCCAAAGAAAATAGTGAAGTTGTACTTCAAAACAACAAGGACAGTAACCAGAAGTCATCTGGTAAAGAAACTTCAAAGGGAAAAGACAAGGTAATTGCTGAAGAAACATGCTTTCTTGATTTACGGAAGTATACTTCAATAGATATGTTCCAAGTGCTTTCCAAAGTTAGAGTTACTGTTCCTTTCCTAGAAATGATGAGGATAGATGAGCATAAAGACAAGATTGTTGCACTCATAAATAGTATTCCCACAAATAGAAAAGATGAAGTAATCTCTCATCAGAGTGATACAGAAAAGAAAAAAATGGTGGAAGAAGTCACCACAGAGAGTCCACAAATATACTTGGGGACTACTGTTACAGCTAACCCAAATCATGTCAATCCTTTTTTCTTGAGCTTGATAATTGATGGAAAAATCCTAAGAAATTGCATGATTGATTCAGGAGCATCTAAAAATGTGATGCCAGTGAAAATAATGCATGCAATGGGACTGACAGTTGATAGTACATATGGTAAGTTCTATGCAATGGACTCTAGGGAAGTACCTGTTATAGGTATCATAAATGATGTTCCATATAGATTAGCAGCTTTTCCTGAAAAATAATTACATATGAGTGTTACGGTGGTAGATATTCCACCAACCTATGGTATGCTATTGTCCAGGCCTTGGAGTGCTTCAATGGGTGGAAGCATATAGTGTGATTTATCTTTTGCCACTTTTTCTATTGAACAGAAAGATGTTAAGGTAGATAGGGAGAAAAGAGCCCCCCACATGATTGAAAATGTGGAGGAATCATTAGAACCTATCAGAATTAACTTTGGAGAAACTAATTTGGAGAACTTTCGTGTTGAGGAAGATAGAACAGAAGAAAGTATCTAACCAACACCTATTGATAAAGAAGCTTCGAAGGAATTATCAGAAGGGGATTTATGGATCATGCATTTTGATGGAGCTTGCTCCAAAGAAGGCTCAGGAGTAGGAATATTTTTTATTTCCCCACAAGGTAAAACTTTCAAATATTCATTCTTATTGCAATTTTCTTGTACTGATAATGTTGTTGAGTATGAAGCTCTCATACTCGGTCTGAAGATAGCCTCAAAACACGGTATTAAGGTGTTAAAGGTTTTGGGGGACTCTGAGTTAGTTTTTTCCCAAATAAGATCCCACTTTGCAACTCAGGATAAGAGGCTTAGACAATATCGAAATGTAGTATGGGACATTATTGAAGGGTTTAGTGCTTTTGTCATTGAATGGGTTGAAAGAGGATAGAATGCTAGAGCAGACTTACTAGAAAATATTGTCGTTAAACTTGACGATGTCACTTTTGGTGGCATCTCACAAATAGAAGTATAAACTAGGCCTACAGTGCCTGATAATGTATGCAACTGGCAAGTGTTTGATGGTGACACTGATATTCTAATTTTTTTGCATTGTGTGGATCAATATGAAAGCCAGGAAATTGATTTTGGCTCATTTGTAACTAATGTTGATGGTAAGGAGACCTTATTTGGAAATGAGGTCATCCAGCTTAAAACGAATACTATCCCTAGAGGTTTGGTTGCACTTGAGAGGGTTTTTAATGGTCTTGATATGTCAAAATCTAAGCAAGCACCATCTCATAAGGATGATCTAGAAGAAGTAAACTTAGGAATAGAAAGTGCTCCTAAATATTGGAAAGAAAAAGAAGCCTCATGTTAGAAGCATGCTAATTACCTTGCTTCGGAAATATAGACATCTTTTTGCCTGGTCGTATGAAGACCTTAAGGCATACAAGGAGGATTTATTTCAGCATGAGATTCCATTAAAATATGATATGAAGCATTTTAGGAAAAAAGAGAGACCCATCAATCCTACCCTGCAACCTAAAATGCAAGAGGAGCTTGCTAAATTAAGAGAGGTAGGAATTATCAAACCAATTAGACACTCATCTTGGGTCTCTAATTTGGTACTTGTTAGAAAAAATAATGGGGATATTAGGTTATGTGTTGATTTTAGGAACCTGAACATGGCCTCTTTAAAAGACAATTACCTGTTGCCTAATATGGAGACTATGTTGCATAAGGTCACAGTTTGTGAGTTACTATCATTGATGGATGGATTTTCTAGTTACAATCAGGTCATGGTTAAGGAGACTAAGCAATTTAAGATTGCTTTCATTATGCCATGGGGTACATATGTGTATGTCAGAATGCCTTTTGGATTGATAAATGCTGGTGTGACCTTTCAAAGAGCAATGGATCTGGCTTTTGCAAATTTTATTGATCTTTTCCTTGCAATTTATCAGGATGACCTTACTACCCACAATAAGAAAGAAGAGAAACATTGTGCCCTTCTGGAAAAAAAAATTGTTAGAGCTTTGGAATATGGGATATCCCTAAATCCCAGAAAATGTACATTTGGGGTGAAAGAAGGAAAATTTCTTGGACACGTTGTTTCAAAAGATCGAATTTAGATCGACCCCGGAAGAGTGGCTGCTATTGACAAGATCATACAGCCAAAAAATGTAAAAGGTATCCAGTCTTTCTTTGGACAAATAAATTTTTTAAGAAGGTTTGTCACCAACTTTGCTGAAATTGTCCGCCCAATATCTAAGATGTTAAGGAAGGGAGAAAAAATAATATGGACAGGGGAGCCATCTAAATCCTTTTAGGCTATTAAAGATGCAATTAAGCAGGCACCTATCCTCAATTCCCCGAATTATTCAAAACCATTCCAATTATTCTCTTTTTCCTCTTTTCATACTATAGCTGGTAGTTGGTGTACTATTATCATAGAAAATTGATGGTTTTGAGCAACCAATTGCATTTTTCAGTAAATCATTGCAAGTTGCAAAATTAAAATATGACATATCTGAGAAGTAGGCATATGCCTTGGTAAAGGCAGTAAAAAATTTCAAACCCTACCTAATGGGAGCAGTTGTTGTTGCCTATGTACCAAAAGCCACAATCAAAGATATCTTCACCCAGCAAGAGACTACAGGAAGAAGGTGCAAATGGATTAATAGAATCCAAGAATTTAATATTGACATACAGATTACTAAGTTTGTAAGGGGTTAGGGCCTAGCCAAATTAATGGTTGAGGCAAATCTGGAAGTCAATCAGATTCACCAAATAGAGCAACAGAATATTGCACCTATTTGTGACATGCAAACTTGTGGATGGTATAGGAGGATTGTGGAGTACTTGCAAACAATGCAATGTCCTGAAGGCATGCCCCTTACTAAAAAAATAACCCTTAAATTATGAGCAATCAGGTATGTCATTATTGATGGTGAACTATGGTGGAGAAACCCTGAGGGCATTATACTTAGGTGTGTGGATGCGGATCAAGCTGAGGATCTGCTGGTAGAAATGCACAAGGGAGTTTGTGGAGGCCATTATATGGCTAAAACAATAGCTAATAAGATTCTTAGGGCAAGATATTGGTGGCCTATTGTGTTCAAGGATGCACACAAATATGTTAAAAAATGTGATGCATGTCAGAGATTCGCCAGAAAGTTAAAATTTCTGGCAATTTACCATTAAGACCTATGTCTGTTTCTGCTCCTTTCCAGCAATGGGGTATAGATTTTATAGGAGAAATACCTGAAAAATACAGTGGGGGACATGCGTAGATACTGGTAGCTACGGATTATTTCACCAAGTGGATTGGAGCGGTTCTAGCTAGAAGGGCCACAAGTAAAGTTGTTATTGACTTTTTAACTGAAAATATTTTAAGCCGATTTGGGGTGCCTAACAGGATTGTGCCAGACAATGCAATGTGTTTCAGATCAGAAGAATTTGTAATTTTTTGCAATTAGTATGGCATCACCATTTCATATTCATCCCCTTATCATCCCCAAGGAAATGGATAGGCAGAATCTAGCAACAAAAGTTTGATGAAAATTATTAAGCGTATGATAGAAAAGAACAAAAGGGCATGGGATTCAAAACTGAAGCTACCACTATGGGCTGAGAGTACTGCTATTAAAAAGGAAATTAGTCATTCACCTTTCAACTTAGTCTATGGGATGGAGGCACACATTCCTCAAAAAAAACTTATTGAAGATGTATAAATTTGTCCAGGAATATGATGATGATGTATGTGACGAAATGCAACATAGGATGGAAGAGTTGAGTCAACTAGATGAAACTAGAAGGGAAGCACATAAAAGAAATGAGAGGTTGCAGCTTCAGGTGAAGCACCTTTATGATAGAAAGGCAGTAGAGAGAAAATTTGATGTTGGAACAATGGTGCTGCTCTGGAATGCGAGATCGGAAAACAAGGGAAAACATGGCAAGTTCGATCCCCTTTGGTTGGGCCCTTATATTGTTATGGATACATATGGGGAAGATTCCTATTTTTTACAATCACTTACAGGTGAGGTTCTTGAGCTGCCAGTACATGGACAGTTCTTGAAATAGCTCTTTTCCATGTACGTGGTGCAGTCTTGTGAATAGTGTATATCGGCTGGTCATTTTTGTTTTGTGTTTGTTTGTTTGCCCTGTCCGGGCTTGTTCTTGGTTTTGGTTCTCTCTTTGTTTGTTCTGCGTAACTAGAGATTTTGGATTCATGCTATGCCCACAGGGGGCATACATCCCCAGTCGGAGCCACTGGTGGAGCTTTTATTGTCTTCCCCTCTGTAGTGTGTTTTTATGTTACCTCTAACTCGTTTGGGTCTTGGGGTTTTCTTTTTGAGTGTTGACTTGTTATCGGCGATGATCAATCACTTAAGTGGTGTTTTATCCCTCTTTGGCCATGATTTTACCGGCCCCTTTTACCCGTCCTTTTGGTTTTTGCGTCATGGTATTATTGTTCCTATGGTATTGAGCCGATGAATTTCTATAAACTATCCATTGAATAATCTTTTTGACCTCGAGGGTCATTTCCCCGTCCACCTAGTCAGTCCCTTTCTTTAAGAATAATTGTTTCGCATGTGTAGAATACGTGGCCGTTGGATGAAATAATTCTAATCTTAACCATTCATCACATACCTCGCAAGGTTTTCGCTTACATCATGAGAAATGTTGCGAGGCTTGCGAGATGCTACCACCTATTGCATTTGATGGTGGGGGCCAGTTTTGATCGCTGACCAAGGATGGATGTTGATGCTGACAGCTATTTACATACCGATGCATCATGGTCGTCCCTCGCTGACCTCACGCAATTAAAACTTTAGTTTTAATAATGCTATGAGGTGCACGATTTGTTGATGCATGGATATCAATGTTATCGATGGATGAACGTGGTGGGACCTGTTCCTTGCTTATGTGGTGCCTAGTAGGTGTATTTCCTATTCCCTTGATGATTGGAAGGTGGATGTGGCATTTTCAAATTGTTTTGACTTAATCTAGGCCATTCGCCTGGCCAACATTGCTTTTGATCAATGACTCATTTTCAAATGAATTGGTGCTATACTATAGCCATTCCATCTCACGTGAGTGAATAGTAATGGTCGAGTTTGACTTGGCCTACATAATTAAATGCCAAAAGGATCAGTAAATTACTATTTTAGTGCTGCATTTCTGGATTGAGGAAGAATTGTTTGGTGCTGAAGTAAAACAACCATTATTGCAATTCTCTAGTCTCACTGCATTTGATGCTCTGCAAAATAAACCGTAAGTTGTACATACACCTTTTCTTATTTTTTCAAAAAGGTGTTAGCATTGCTTACTGAGCAATTGATGAGTATTTTCTTTTCAGTTACTAAAGAATTGTTTGAGTAAATTTGCTTTTAGAGCTTGTCTAGGTAATTTCTATAGATTTTGAATATAGAAGAATTTTTTGTGGTGGCAATAGAAAGAAAAGTGTAATTATTTTCCATTTAAAAAAATAAGCAAACCCTAGCTCGAATTATCATTTGTTTGATATAAATGGCACCCAAGGCACAAATTGTTGGTTTTGAAGCTACGTCTAGGGGTTTTTCCCAAGATGTTATTGATTTATTGAAACCCTCTACAAGCAAGAAGCGGGAGGGAAAAGTATTGTTCTACGGGCCCTTTCTTTTGGAAGGATTAGTGGATAAGTAGTGTACAATTCACAATGTCGAATTGCCATACATGGGCTAGCTGTTGTTTTCAAACTGGTTTGGGAATAGAAATTTAGCAGTTCCTCTATGTAATCCATGGAGATTGGACCTAGGTAAGCTGGTAGTACCCAATGTCTACGAGAATGTAGACCTATTGAAGGATATTTTTGTGAGGTATGACCCTGTGGCCCGAATGGTCAGAACACATCTTGGAAAGCAAATGATCAAAGTAACCGAGGAGGAAATCACAAAGATTTTTGGTTTGAACGAATGGAGCCAAGATATGATTCCTATCAACTTGGAGTTTTTCAAGGATGAATACAAAAACACCAAGGGTTTGTTCAGAACATCCCTTTTGATACCCCATTTGGGTATGTCAGGAAGAGGCAAGAACCAGAGGAAAGTTGTTATTGATAGGAATGAGCCTAAACCTTTCCTAGTGAACTATTTCGCCGTCCATTTCAAGAAGATTGTTTGTGCATTGTGTTAGGTTCTGGGGATGAATTTGAAGAAGACGTTGCTTACCAAAGTGATGTATATGGTTGTAGACCTCCAACACCCGAGCTATATCATGGTATACAATTTTTCCACTTACCTTGCAGAGAAAATGCATTTAGGTTTGGTAGCCTTGAAGCTGGGGAAGAATTGGGTAGGATTCAAATGGTTTTCTTTGCTAATTCACATGTTTTTGTATAGGTGTCAGAATGTGTTCGAGAAAGATATGGAATTGAAGAAAACAGAAGGAGACATTAAGATGCATGTCCAGTATTGGACTAGGGTCCTAGATATGCATGATCATAAGTTCGATTATGTAACCTTTCACAATGTTTTCAGATCCAAGTTAAGAAGGGCCTTGGTTTTTTGGTCCCCCAGGATTCCAAATAAAATTCATGATTTCCTAAGACCTATAGAGAGGAGGCCTAAGTTGAATTTAACACATAACTAGGGGGATATTATCCCCAATCACAACACAACAATTTTCAGGGTTTTTGGCATAAATTTCACCCTGTTTGTTCTACCAAGGGAGGTCCCTCTTAGACTTGGTTTCATAGAAATCATGAGGCAGTTGGGAGCATCTCAGGATTTCCATTTTCCTATTGAACAGAAGAAGGGATCTTTCTTCCTTGAATATACAACTTTCGTCGATTTTGCAATGACAAAGGAAGGGTGGAAGAATTTGCACTTATTGCTCAAGCCATATAGGCTAAGGACTATATGCCCTAGGAATCATGATCCTGAGGGTTTTATCTCCCAAATGAAGGCCAAGCACCAAACTGGGACCTATTTCCACAACTTTTACTTTCCTAAAGATATCATCAGGAACATTTTTGATCTAAACTTACAAGATGAGAGAAAGGTAATGTTCATTTCCTATTCAAAAATGGTGAGAATTAAATAGGAAAAGATACCTGGTTTTGATCTTATACCTGGTGCCAAAGATGAGATTAGTAGGGAAATTTATGCTCTTGACAAATTTGAGAGTTCGGTAGGGGTCTTAAAGGATGAAAGGATTGTAGAAGAGAGGGGAAAATCACAAATTACTGAAGAGGTCTGAGTTGAATTTAACACATAACTGGGGGGGGAAAATCACAAATTACTGAAGAGGTCTGAGTTGAATTTAACACATAACTGGGGGGATATTATCCCCAATCACAGCACAACAATTTTCAAGGTTTTTGGCACAAATTCCACCCCATTTTTTCTACCAAGGGAGGTCCCCCCTAGAATTGATTTCATAGAAATCATGAGGCAGTTGGGAGCATCTCAGGATTTCCATTTGCCCGTTGAAGAGAAGAAGGGATCTTTC
>CM021104.1:313993597-314074384 GCA_007115665.2 Sequoiadendron giganteum
TTATATCACAACTTCAATCTTTAAAATTGGGTCATTAATATCTGACAAAGCTTTAAATCAGACTTCTTAACCTTAATTTCGCTTTCCAATTTTACAAGAACACCCCACTTATTCATTCTAAAAATCTGGACATTAGGATCAAAAATATTTCTAATGAGTTCATCAGACATACTTTGGGTGTGAACATACTGACTTCCCCTATTTTTCTTCATTAACCAAACTATGAATCCCTTAGGGTCATATGTCTTGTATGCTCAGATCTTCATATTGTAATTATTGAGATAGTGGTCCACAATATTTCTCCATCCATAAGTAATCATGACAAAATCAAAAAACACTGTGTATGTAGAGAAGAAAGTTCCCTTTCGCTACTCATCCAGGAAGAAATCATCTACATTCCCTAGATGCCACATCACCTCCAAAAAACCAATCCTCAAAGGCACTTCCCTAGGGAGTATGTGGGGTGTCAACTGTGTGCCAAATACCCTTATAACTATACAATTATTATAAGGGACTACATCCCTCCAGTTGTGAGAAATATTTAAATCAGGCCTCCTTTTAGTTGGCCTCAAAAAATCATGTAATTTCTTGGGGATTTTAGGTACATCCACCATGAGATCCTGTCTCAATTTGGTAGAAAAACTATTTGTAGCAGCCACATAGTCGTTCTTTTGTTCATTCCTATCCAATATAGGGGTCAATTACTGCACCAGCATCTCAATACCATCCACAACCCTTTTAAGTTTCATCTCCCAACCAACATAGTTTGCACCTTTAAAAAGAAACATATGTATAAAGAGTGAAAACCACCTAAATCTGACACCAATTTTCCCACCCTTTGAGGCCACCAATCCTTTGTGAATTTCCTCTACTATATAGGTGGAAAAATCATGTAAGGTATTTATTTTAAGATGTTCGATACTCGTAGCGATGTACATATGAGACATTGGCATGCTAGAGCCAAGATCAAACCCTAGTGTTTGGTAGAGGGATTAAAAGGTCTTCCAAAAATATGGTTGTAAATACCTAATAGGGAGCCACCCAGCATCAAAGGGTCCCAAATTAATATCTTTTATTGACTCCCTTCCCTACTGATATCAAAAAAAAATTCAGCACCAACACCCTAAAGTTATGTTTTACCCTTTTGTATTCCTCCCTGAATATCTTCTCATCAATCTTAACCATGTCACTGCTCCAAGTGTTCAACTTTAAAACATATGAAACTTCTTCCTTATTAACCCATACCATATTTTGTCCATCATGAGCTCTAACAACCCTAACCAAAGGGTCATAGTTCTCAACAATTGCTTTGATAGGATCAACATCTATGAACATGTTGGGTACAACTAGCTTACCCATGTCCAACCTCACAGGGGTTGAAGAAAGGGATACCAACATTCCTATTTCCAAACCATCCTAAAAAAGACTCCATTCGGAGATGGAGTTCAATAGGGCAACGTCTTTAATTGTACAATAATAACCAGTGATGCCAAATTTAGTTCCAAGGCCAAAGTACATATATTTTCCCTTTTATTTCTTAGAGGTTGAAGATACCAATTGATCGACTAAGTCTTGTGACATAGGTCTTTTAGTGGGCTTCGACTCAAAAGATTGGTCTTTTGACATGGATTTTTTGACTTTGGGTACCATATTAATAGAGTTTGTGCAAAATAGGGTTTACTACTCAACAAATTGCAAGCTTACAACTTGCATATAGGTTGATGCAAGGAAATAAAAGTACTAAATAGGCTACTCATTCGAATTGAATGTCAAACCTTAAAATAAATGCAACAAAACCAGAAGCCCTAATGATAGAACGTGCACTTACAAAAAAAATTTAAACATCTGAGAAGAACTAAGCAAGATATTAATTTTACTTAATGGTTTTGTAGACACTTGAAAACCCTAATTCTTGTCCTTGAACAAGCTTGAAAATTTCAGCGAGAACTCCTTAGACATGTTAAATAATTTAACTGTTTGCAATTATAATTTAAATGAAATTTTATGGATTTAAAACATTCCAATTGGCAATTTGGTAGCTCTGTGTCATATCCGCCATTATAGTTCGCTCGCATGAACCAGAACAAATGATATGGCTCATTTTCCCTTAATCTTGAAATTTTAATTTTAAGCATCGATCTCGCAATGAGATGGCTAATATTCAATCAAAAAAGTTTGAAAATTTGACTACAAATAATTTTCGCCATTGAAAAACCAAAAAATTACATGTGGATTTATCTCCATGTCACTTTGCGGGCTCCACCATCTCCACAAGCGTTGAAACTATCTACATGTCAACCTCCCCACTTCCCCTTTGGGTTTAAAGTGTGTGCATCTTACGGTAGAGAGGAGGCAAGGAATGATTGAGATTCATTTATCAAAAACCATAGTAACTGTTGATTTGAACACCTTTAGTCATCGATACCTTTGAGCAATGGTAGGACCCACCAAAAGGGTGTCCAAGTGTCGCCTCCCCACTATCCTGCCGACTCCTTAATTTGATTAATTTAATCCTATGAGATGAAGGGGAACCAAAAGAAATTAGTCAATGGGACCCACCAGGTATAACAAAGGATTTTAATAAACACGTGCACTTATTACATGACTTAAAAGGGGTCGCCTGCCTAGGTTTATAACATGAATTATATTGAGCGAATATTAAAATCCAAACTTAGGGAAAGAACAATAATTAGAGAATTTTATGACCTACATAAGACTTGAGGATAGATTTATAAGGATTCTACGGGTAGCAACTGGGAACACTAGGCTCAAGGGGTCGATGAGTAAATGGACGCAAAGGCATAATATATGACTTAAGAGACTGGGAATGGGTAAAACCAGGTCAACTTCAAATTAGATTATTAGAATGTAGGTAAAAGGAAAAGACACTATAATATCTTTAATTTTGAATATAATATCGACCTATCTTGCTCTGCAGTATTTTATTCACTATCATCTGACTCAAAATAATCAATGATTATTTATAAGATAGATGTTGAACTGTTAGCTTCTATTCAAGGAATGGATTAATATTCCTTTCAATTATTTATCAAAGATTATGTTAATGGCAATGCAATAGGAATTTATAAGTAGTGTGATAAGTGTTGTTCTTTAAAAATGATGCAGAATCACATATCAAATTCAATACCATGGAATACAATATAAAATATCATCAACTATAGTTTTGAATATGATTCATGAAGTGCAGTAAAAATACCTAAAAGCTGCTAATTCACTTCCATTTCCCAAATGGAGTTCGGGTCCTGAAACTGACATTCATCTTCAGATAAAGTAAAAGAGTCATCTTGATTCTGAATCTGTTCTTCATTTTCTTCGTCCTACGTCTCAAATTCAATATTCATTGTGTCACTATCATTTGTCCCACTACCACTACCATTGCCACCAGTACCAGCATTTGGAATTGGAGTGTTTCACAGCTAGGTCCCTCTTCTTTCACATGTGGACCTCCAGATTGTGAGTACCCTTTCAAAAGGAAATTTTTTGACATTATATGTAGTTCCTTTCATCCTCAAGCAATTTTCCAAATTCTTGTCTAGTTTGTTTCTTAACTTTGATTTCAAAAATGCCAATGAACTGAAAACTCTCTCATCCTCCAATGGCCCCAATATCATTGTTTGACATAAATCAACAAGTTTGAAATATTTTGATTGTAGACGTTCCAATTATCTTGATTGATATCATACACTCGATCTTGATTCACTAACATCATTTCTTCCCGAATCACTTCTTTACTAACCAATTAATTGAATAATCCTTATTTAATTAATTCATCAAGTTTCCTCTTTTAATTACAAAAAATGAACTTTATTTGATTAAATCATCATCTTCTTTTAAGCAAATAAATTATTTTATTTAATTAATCCTAATATTCCTCTTTGATTAAATAAATCAATTTTATTTAATCCTAACGTTCCTCTTCTTAAATAAATCATTTTATTTAATAAATTCATCTACTTTAAATTGAATAAATTAACCTTTATTTGATTTAAATTCTAACATCATCCCTTTTAATTAAATAAGTCAAACTTTATTTAATTAAATCTAAATTATTTATCTCATTTGATTTAAATAAATCCAAAAACCTAAGTCAAATGTCAAATCAACTAATCTCCATCTAAATTAAATCCTAATTAACTCTAACTCTAATCCATCAAATCCTCTAGATTTTGTAACTTGCACAAGTAAATCAATTTAATTGATTTATAAATTCTCCTATTTTCATTCAAATATGGCATATTCTTGGAATATTCCACTTATTTGAATTCTCCCTCCCAAAGGATTTTTTTCCTCCAACTTGGCATTTGAAGCTCTTACATGTCCTCTCCTTGAGCCAACTTGGCATTAACTCCTCTTACACCCCCTCTTACACAAGTCATCTCTTCAAATTCGAATTTCACCTACATGCATTCAACATGCACATTGTTCAAAATGTGCTCCAATCTCCTTCATTAGCATGTTGACAAGTGGCATAATGCCATTGGTTCAAATATTAATCCCACATTCATCCTATTCTTCATTCTTCCAACCTTCTTCATTATAAATAGAGGCCTACCCTATTGTATTTGCATCCACAATCTTAGGCATTTTTGGAATACATAAGTTTATGCAAGCTCATTATCCACAATCATCCATATTTTCATCCCATTCATCATAGAATCTATCATCCATAGCTAGGTTATTAGCATTTTTCATCAAGGATCAATCAATCATCATCAAGCATATCGAGGAATTGGGAAAGGGCTTCTTTCCACATCAAAGAAGCACCAATTCTCCTATGGGATGAAGGTTTTCTTGGTTTAAGTTAGATTGCATGCTTCATTTGTGTTGTTTCCTTATTTATTTCATGTTTTCTCTAAAATTAGTTGAAGATTCTCATAGGGAGCATTAAATTTGTGTTACTAACATGTTTAACATTGTTTTGTTGATCAATTGTTAGCTTATGCAGGTTTTGTGCTCACACTGATATTGTACAACACAATATTTCACTTTGACCTAAGTTTGTCCAAACCTTAGTTATTGATCCCAGTTTAAAGGCCTTCTCCATGCCCACAAAATCATACTGGTCCTTCATAGCTATTCAAAAATTCTTACATTGTTGTCTAAGCTTAGCTTCATTTAAAATTCCTTCTATTGTTTTCTCATTGTATGTTACACTTTTTGAAAATTGTTCGATCAAGATTTTTACTTTATCATGAAAATATTTTGGGTTATCTCAGTTTACCCAAAATTGAGGATACGCAATGCCCATGGCTTCAAGTATTTCATGTCGAGCGAATCTTTCACAAATCTTTGAGGAAAGATATTTTGCAATTTCCTTTAAATTATCACTAACAGATTTAACCATGTCGTTAAAATCTTCCTCGTTAACAGCTACTTCTCTGCTAGAGTGTCAAGTTTTCTTACAATGGTACATTGGTATCTCATATCCATTTACACAAATACATAAGTGTTTTCTTGCATTAAACTATAAATAATTATCAAGATTATTCAAATCAGTAATTTTCTGTCACAAAATAATTTGGGCTTTCTTGTGCTAGATCTATATATAGATGATCGAGGGCCAAGCATGTATATTTATGTAGTTTGGAATATTCATAAATACACATAGTTTTGTCTTGGGCTTTCTTCACAAGATTGTTCATTTCATCCAGCATGGGGAGAAGACTAGCTAAAGTTAAGAGTGTCTCTATATCACTTAACCTATGTAAGAGGTCAAGAGCTTTGTCTACTGTGTTGTGATGCTCATACATTACTCTAATCAAGGATTGATATTCTTAAAGAACTCATTGTGTTGGTCCACGTAGGGAGATCCATCTCGTATCAACATCCTTGAGAAGCTTATTTCTTGGTGTTATTCCCTTAGCAAAATTTTGAAATCCTGCAAAAATTTTGGGACTTTTGTAGAAGTATGTGTAAATCTCGTGGACTAGATTTTCAACTTTTGATACTCTCGAAAACTTGCTCACAATTTTGAATGCTAAATTTATTTTGTCGGCCATGCAGTGAATGCCAAGCATGTATGGTGCACAAGTAGTTTTTAACTTTGTGTAAATAACACTCCTTTGACCTTGCATCACTGCAACTCCATCAACTCCTATGCACACCAACTTTTTGGTAATTGTCAACTCATCCATACCTGTAATTTCATTCAAATATTTATTGACTAGTTCAAAATGATTTTGTGATGTTGAACTGTCCTTCATTTTATGAACACAGAGAAGATGAACTTGGCAAACATGTTTTTCTACAGTATACAAATGCATACAGACCTAAGAAGTATTGTCTACCATAGTCACTTCATCTAAAGATAATGCAATGAATTTTTATTGTTTTAATTTCTCCTTTAAATATTCCTTTTCTACTGTAGCAAGACAATTTTCCCATTCCCATCCAGTGTTTACGAATCAATGTGAGAAAGGAAAGTGAGGAACACCCAAAAAAGATAATAAATTAGAATATTCTTGATAGTTTGTCATAAGATACCCTCTGGACAAAATATGAAAAACAACACTCATCTGAACAGTTTTTGACATATTTTCTCCTTCCATTGCTTTTCCAAATTGAGTCTCAAGTGTACCTTGACATGCAACAAGCTTCGACATTCTTCGCTTATTCTCTTCATATTATGTGGCATACTTAACATGAAGACATTCTTCCTTTGATTTCCATTGTATGACTGATTGTTCCTTTCCATCTATGATTTTTTTTTCATAAACTTTACTGATATGCTTTTCTATATTGTCAAGCTTTAGCTGCAACTTCTTGTCTCTTCTACATTTCCAACTACAAATTGTACACATGCATTTTGTTACACTTTCAACATCATTTTCTTTCCCAACTGGTACAATGAATGGGTACTTTTAAAACCAACCAAGTTGAAAATTTCTTGTCATTTATCACTCGTGCCCCATTTTTATTTGCCGTTTCTTTTCTTGCTACCAACATCATCCTAATCCAAGTCAATTATCTCATTCTGGCTAACCAAGGTATCCCTTGGAACATCTTCTATAGTATTTCCATCCTCATTTGATACATTTAACTCAATGACAACCTCACTTTGACCTTTTGGTGGCAGTGAGGTATTTTGAATGCCTTCTTCATTAATATTCGGTAGAAGAGTTGATGATGTAGCTCCATCTCGATCTGATGGATCAGAAGCATTGCCAATTCCAAAGTAAGATGGTATGGTACCTCTACGTTTTGGGAATTTTGATGGCTTCCCAATCCCTTCATCACCCTATGGATTCTAACCCTTGTTGCTTGACATATTGATCTCTCACTTTGAATAAAAGCAGGAGAAAAAATGTCTTCTTGTTTAAGAAGGACAGATAATATAGATCCCATTCCCTACTCAATATCATTTTTAAGATTGAAGCAAGAATGGAAAAGAGATAAAGAAATCTTATAAATAATAACACTATGAAGAAATGATCACTCACCTTTAAGTCTATGTTTTTGGCTTTCGTTCACTTCCGAATCGAGAACCTCAGAACTAAACAAAATGTTAGTTTCAATTGTATTTGTATCAATCCATATTTGGAAAATTCTACAGGATTTTTAAATGGTATATTAAAAATTTGGCGAATCTCGCATGATTATACAATGATACATTGTAATTTTCAAGGTGAAATGTGTCCTCAAATGTAAATATTTTTTAATATTATTGGTTAAATAGGTCCTCATAAGCAACTATTTATAAATTTTAATTGGCGAAATGGGTCTTTACAAGCAACTATTTGTAAATTTTAATTGGTGAAATGGGTCCTCATACAATGTTGTTTTCATAGTATTGGTGAATATGTAGGTGTTTTATTACATGATTTCATGATTCCAAACATAAATATTAATCAGTCTATTTGAAACACAGTTTTTTATGGCGAATTTGTTTGTTAAATATGCCTCATAAAAAAAAATTTGGTGAATGGACATGCATTGGACCGATAATTCGTAAAATCCTGGCGATTTGGACACTCTGTTGGGTGTGATTAATTTTCCAATTTTGACTTGGTCAATTTCAAGAATTTTCCAATTTGCAAAGATTCGCAAGTAAAGTTTTCCCTAATAAATAGAAAATGAAAATAAACTTCCTCTCCTATATACTCCAATAACTAATTAACTTCCCCATTTTAGCCACCCTATTATAATGAGAAGTTTAAGGTGTTTTAAAATATTTTAGAAGGTTATTTAAAGGTTTAATAGACCCCTCTCCCTTATACCTAACAACTTGGATCATATTTAGATTATTAAAACTTGATTTATTCACTTAAAAAACACATAAAACTCCTAAAAGGAAAACTTATAAAACAACTCACAAAGGATAATAGAAATAAATATTTCTCACAAAATATATCACATCGCAAGACACACAACACTTTACAAATTAAAAAAATTACATCACTACACCACACAGATACATATGATCTCAATTCCTCCAAATGAATAAAGATCGGTTGTACAGAAAAACACAATTGGAATTACTATGTGACCTTGAATTTTCATTGGCGATTTCACTTGCATAGTTGATATATAGATATTAGTATATTATAAGAAATGACAATAGCGAAGCATTAGTAATTGTTGATGTTGATTTTATACATGTCAACATAGAGATATATTTTATTATAATGGACAACAAAACCTATCTTATCTTGAAAGAATCACTAAATTCAATTAAGAATTTAACTATCCCAAGGCTTGGGAATGTCAGGTTTTGACTTACTAGGTTCACTTAGGGTTCATTATTTAATTGTTGTTTTCACATGGGGGCCTACTTATATCTTGAATATTGATCTCATCGAATACTAAGTGATGTAATAAATTCAAAAAATCATGCACTCATCACTTTTCATAATCCATTCTATTTCAATTCTCTAAAATAAACTTCAAAAAATTTAAGATAAGAAAAGAAAAGGCCTGAGAAGCTAAATGCTTTTAGATATTTCCCATGTACATATTAAAAGATAAGTAGACTAAAGTAGAAAATATTTTGTATTTCACCAGATTGTTTTACAACTACATACATAATAATGCGAGAGTTTAGAGAAGAAAATCGTTCACCAATAAAATAGCTTCAAAATGAACCCGAAAATCATGCCACAAATGATTATTTCACTGAGGATAAATGATTACAATCATATAAGATATATGATTAGGAATGAGCTTTTGATTGCTTCAGTGTTACTAACCCTTACAATATGTACAAGTATTTATTTAAATTGAACAAAAACATGAAATAGAAACTAAATTGGTGTAATTTGAATGTGAGCTCTATCTTGTCAACATTTTTTTATCCTCTAACACTAAGCAACTTGGTGTCTTTTATAGAACACAAGACAAGAGATCATCACAAAATACTACATGGCCAGAGAGAAACAAGTCAATCATCATAAGACACGTGGCACAAAATATATTTTCATTACATGAAAAAATGAGCATATAGTTTCAAAATAATTAGTCAAGTTTATGTTTCATTGACTTTTCTTCAATGATGATTCTATAATCCTTCAAAATATTTGAATGATACTTGTGAGATATTACATTGTTCCTCAAAATACTTGTGGTTGAATCTTGTGTTGACATTAGATACAGATTGTTGGCATTGCATTTAATGATTGGCTTTAGATTTCCATTGATGTCAACTCCATGGTATAATGTCCACTCATAGTAGTTGTAGGAAGTATGCAGATGTAGCTACAGGAAGTTCACAATGATAGGAAATTTGTGCTACAGAAATCTCACAGTTTGCAGCTGCAGCCGAAACCATTGTACATAGCTACAACAGTGTCCATATTTAATATGCAAAAAGACAACTATGCAAAAAGATGAACGATGGTCAATATTTAATATACAAAGAGACAACTTTGCAAGATGGGCCAATGAGAGAACATTGATTTGGTATACACATGGAAAATAGTATGTGGATTAATGACAACATAATAATTATCTGGAGACTTGGTCGATTAACTCATTTGTTTATTTTCTAGGGCTTGTGGATGCATAGAGTTTTGTTTTGCATGGCTAAAGGAGATTGGTTGTGTGTGGTTAAAGAAGACTATTTTATGCAGCTGCAAGATATTGGATTTATTTCTACTATCGCTCAAAATTTATGATAACAAAAAGATAACGTGCAGATTTGAGGATTGCAAATAAAGTTTTCTATTTATTTTTTTATTCAACTTGAGGTATCGTGGTATAAACCCTAAGTCTACTCCTCCATTCAGCAAGGTGGTTATCTTTGATTGATGCATATCATATTTTTTCTTTTTAAAATCTTCTTTCCTTACTTTTAAGTGGCCTTTATGGTTTGAGTAAAATGAGATTTTATTCTTTGCTTGGTAGCAAAGTTTCTTTCTGAAGCGGCATTGAATGAAAAGATTTTTAAATCTTGTATCTGGGTTTATTACCTCTTGCTGAGTTTGTTCAGTTGTTGGTGATGCCCTAGATTTCTTATTTATTATTGAAATCAAATTTGCAAGCTGTAGATACTCTGGGAAGATCGAAGCTACAAGAATCTGATTTTTGTTGTGATTAAAAAATAAGGAAGAGTCATTTTTTAATCAATGGCAGCTAGTTTAAACATGTGTAGTAGCATCGGATCTTTTAGCTTCTCAAGAAGAGCATTAAAACCTAGTAGATGGGATACCAGAAAGAGGAAAAGATATCTCCAATTAAAAATTTATTGATACAAGAATATCAGAAATCTAAAGAAACTTCCACAAGAAGGTCAGAAGGTTACTGACAAAAAGTTGCAAAAATATTTGTTTAAAGATTAGGGCTACGAAATTCTTCTTATGTGATAGGAGTAAGATATATATACAATAGATATTTATTGATTGTTGTATGTGTTGAAAATAATTTTGTGACCTTTGAAGTGTGGAGGGTATGAGTGTGAAGAGGAGATAACTCTATAAAAATAGAGTATGAATTTCTAAGTGTTAAGTGTTTTATTTCTATAGAAGTGTGAGAAGGTATATGATAAGTTTTTGAAGAAACTTATTGTGTTGATGCAGAGGAGATCACCGAGTGTGTTGTGAGGTTGAAAAATAATACTTGTAGAGGTAGTGAATGATTGAAGACCAAAATTTGTTTGAGGATAGCAAGTTAAAAAAAGTCTTTCAAGTGTAGAAATTTGTTTGAGTTACAAAACTTCATTTGTAACATGATACTGAATTTGTAATCAGAAATCTATTATTGTATAATCATCTAAGTGGGTGCTCAGATTAGGGGTAGAAGCTGCTTTGATTTGGTTCTAATAAAATTGGAATTGTTGTTCCATTGGGTTGGTGCCCATACATTGTAATAGAAAGCATTTTCATTGTGAGGCTGGATTGGAGCAGTAGCCTCCAACAATTATTCTTACTGAGGTTTTTTCCCATCTTGGGTTTTTCCTCATATATCTTGTGTGGTGGGATGCATTTTGTGTGTTTGGTTTAGATACCTTTCCTTTGCTCCTATTTTATGCTTTCAATGTTTATTTTAATATTTCTTAGAAGAACTAAAATTGGTAGTCCACTGATTCACCCCCCCCTCTCAGTAGTCTTTTTGTTCCTTCAATTGGTAGCAGAGCCTCAGGTTCCCTGTTAGAAATATTTATCCAACTTGGGTAGATTCGAATTTGTGAACACAATGTCTAAGCATGAATCCTCTTCTTTGAAAGTATTCATGTTTGATAGCACTAACTATGCCTTCTGGAGTAGAAGAATGGAAACCTACTTGTCCTCTTTAGGTTGTGATGTGTGGTTGAGTGTCAAAAATGGTTATAATGTTCCTCAAAATCCTCCAAGTGACCCTGATGCTAAAAAGGAATATGAGTACAATTCCAAGGCCAAGCATGATATTCTTAGTGGATTGTCTGATACTAAGTTTCTCAAAGTTATGCACTACAAATTTGCAAAACAAACTTGAGATAAACTAAAAAATATTTATGAAGGTGATGCGAGTGTGAAGGAAGCCAAGCTACAAAATATTAGAGCTCATTTTGAAGGATTGAAGATGAGGGAAGATGAGAAGATTGATGATTAATTTCTAAGAGTTGATGAGATTTTTAATGTTGTAAGAGGACTTGGAGAAGAAATTGAGGATAATGTAATTGTTAAGAAATTTGTAAGGTCATTAACAACAAGATATGACAATAATTTTTTTTCCATAGAAGAAGCAAGGGACTTGAAGACCTTCTCCATGGATGAATTATTTGGTTCATTATATGCCTATGAAATGAGGACTATGAGTGTTAAACCTTCTAAGAGAGAAGTTGCCTTCAACTTAGTAAAGAAAGGAAAAGAGGTAGTTGCAAACGTTGATCAAGATGAACTTGACAATTCTGAAGCAAACTTTGTCAAGAAACCGAAGAAAGGATCGAAAAAGTATAAAGAAAAGCTACCATTTAAGTGTTTTAATTGTGGCAAGATTGTAAATTTTGATGTTAAGTGTCCTTCTGAGAAGAAGGAAGAAAACACTCGAGAAACTAATAATTTCAGACTTTAAGAATTTATACAAATCCAAGAAGAAAAACTTTAAGAAGAAGAGAAGTCTTCTCACTATTGAAATTGAAACATCAGATGATGAAAGTGATTCGGTTGAAGACACTAGTGAAGATGATAAAGAAGTAAATATCTTCATGGCTCAAGAAGTTCTAAATGACAAGAATATTGAAAATAATGCTTAATCTAAAAATTCAAAAATAGTTGATAATGATCAAGAAGATGATGATGTTGAGGTTGATCTTGAAGGAGAGCTGATATGTGCTCTTAGTGAATTAAACAAGTTTAAGAAAGAGCATACCAAATTCAAGAACATTGCATTAAAAGAAATAGACCAGTTAGAAAACAATATTTTCACTCTAAAGATACAGTTGGAAGAAGCTCAAAGAATAAGTGAAGTTTTGAAGTTAGAAGTTGAGGCAAAGCAAAAAGAATGTCAAAGGTTGGAACAAGAGGTAGTAACTCTAAGAATAGAGTTAGAAACTTATCAAGAAGATCTAAAGTTGAGAATAAAAAATGATTTCAGCACTAATGCACTAAATGATATACTTGGTAAGCAGAAAAAGAGCAAGGATTATAGTGGTATAGGCTATGAACATGGTGAGAGATCCAATATGGGAGAAAAACCCAAGAAGAAGATTGTTTTTAATATTGCAAAAAGTGAAAATGTTGCTACTTCAAGTGATAATATTAACATTGTTGTCCCAAGAGATAGCATTGATGCTACCACAAGTAAAAATGTTGTTCTTCCAAGAGATAGTGTTGTTGCCCCAAAGAATAACGTTGTTGTCCTACATGTTAATGTTGCTGCCCCAAGGATGAGAAAATCTAATGTTACTACGGAAACAACTAGAAGTATTTCTCGATATAATGATTGGTACACCCCTAAATTCCATGGTTATTGTTTTAGATGCAATTCATATGGTCATAAGTTTATACAGTGCAAAATGTTGAGAAGATCAGCTCCAAATTTCATGAGCAAAAATTATTTGGCACCCTTGAGAGATGGATATAGTGTGTAAGAATTGCAATAATTTGGGACATAGGAGTGCAGATTGTAAAATTTTAAGTCAGACCATTAAAAGCTTCAACTTTCCTATGTTCAATAAGAACATAGAATGCTACTATTGTCATAACTATGGACACACTGCAAGGTTTTGTAGAGCAAGATCTACTAAACATGAAAAGAATGTAGTTGTTGCCCCCAAGAACAAAAATGAACAAACAGTAGCAGAAAGAAGAATAAGACCAAGCAAGAATGGAAAGAGGTGAGTAAAGACAAAGTTCATTCAAGCATGTTAGCACAAATATCATTACACACAAAGAAGAAAAAATTGTGGGTGATAGATAGTGGCTTCTCCAACCACATGACTGGTGACAGGAACAAGTTCAAACAATTAGAAGATTGGAATGGTGGTTCAGTTAAGCTTGGAAAACTACTCAAAAAGGATGTATACTATGTTGAAGGGCTGAAACACAACTTGCTCAGTGTTAGTCAAATGTGTGACAATGGTTATAAATTCTCATTTCATTCCAAAGGATGTGAAATCGGGAAAGAGAACAATGGAAGATTAGTTGTTGAAGGTAAAAGAATTGCTCGAAATGTCTACAACTTGAGAGAATGTCATGAAGTTCAAAGTATGATTGGACAAATGGATGAGAGTTGGTTATGGCATAGAAGGCTAGGACACATAAATTTTGACAATCTTGTCAAGGTAAGTTCAAAAGGTTATGTGAGACATATTCCAAAGATAACTAAACCAACAAACACTATTTGTGATGAATATAAAAAAGGGAAGCAAACCAAAGTGAGTTTCAAGACTAAAGAGTATTCAACCACAAGTCCACTTGAGTTAGTACATACAGATTTATGTGGTCCTACAAGGACAAGATCTTTAAATGGTGAAAAATATTTTATGTTGTTGATTGATGACTACTCAAGAATGACTTGGGTAACTTTCCTATAGGAGAAGTCACAATAATTTGAAAGGTTCAAGGTATTCCAAAAAATGTTTGAGAAAGAAAGTGGTTTCAAGTTGAAATGTTTAAGATCAGACCGTGGTGGAGAATTTACATCAAATCAGTTTGAAGACTATTGTGAACAACATGGGATTAGAAGACAATATTCAACTGCTCGAATACCTCAAAAAAATGGAGTTGTTGAGAGAAAGAATAGGAGTGTGAAATAAATGGAAAGAACTATGCTTAATGAGTCAAACCTACCAGATGTTTATTGGAAAGAGAATATTCATATAGTAGTATACATACTAAATAGAGCCCAAATAAGAGTGCACAGCAAAAGGACACCTTATGAGCTATGGTATGGTAAGAAACCTTCTCTCAAATACTTCAATGTTTTAGGTAGTAAGTGTTTCATTAAGAAAGATGATGATGGGCTTGGTAGCTTTGATGCAAAATGTGATGATGGTATATTCTTAGGATACTCAACTCACAGTAAGGCATATAAGTGTTTCAAAAAATGGCTCAAGAGATTAGTTGAGTGTGTACATGTGAGAATAGATGAATATTTGCAGCAGTCAAGGCAAAAATCAGAAAATCAGATTGAAGAACATCATGATGAAGGTGAAGAGTAATCAGAAAATGATGATGTAGTTGGAAAAATTCCAAATAAACCCCCAAGCAAGTATGTTCAGAAGTAACACCCTGAAAATCAGATTATAGGAAGCAAAGATCTTGGTATACAAACTAGAAGAAGACATGTTGGAAATGATGATCAAGTCAACTTGTGTCTTCTAATTGAAATAGAACCAAAAAGTTACAATGAGGGAAACAAGAGTAAAGATTGGAAAAAGGCTATGAAAGAGGAGCTACAACAAATTAAAAGAAACAAAACATGGGATTTAGTTCCGAGGCCAACTGATAAGAACATTATTGGCACAAAATGGGTCTACAGAAACAAAGTAAATGAAGAAGGTAAAGTGATTAGAAATAAAGCTATGCTAGTATGCAAGGGATACTCTCAAATTGAGGGCATGGATTTTGAGGAAATGTTTTCTCTTGTTGCAAGACTAGAGGCTATTAGAATGTTCTTATCATTCTCAGTATATAAGAACTACAAAGTTTATCAAATGGATGTTAAGTCCGTATTCTTGAATGGTAACCTTGAGGAAGAGGTTTATATGGAATAACTTAAAGGGTTTGAGTCACTTGAACAAGGAGATTGTGTATAAAGATTGAGAAAAGCATTATATGGGTTAAAACAAGCAATTATAGCATGGTACTCTAGATTGGACAACTATTTGCATCAGCAAGGCTTCAAGAAAGGATGTGTTGACAATAATCTATGCACCAAAGTGGAAGGTAACCATATGATTATTGTTGTTGTTTATGTAGATGATATCATCTCTACTCAAAGTCATGATAATTTATGCAAGAATTTTATTGATCAAATGCAACAAGATTTTGAAATGTCAATGATAGGTGAGTTGTCCTACTTCCTTGGTTTGCAAATTTCACAATTAGAAAAAGGAATTTTTATTTCACAAACCAAGTATGCTAAAAACATGTTGAAAAAGTTTCAAATGGATGATTGTAAGCTTATTAGTACACCTCAAGTGACTGGATGCAAGTTGTCCAAGAATGATGATTCACCTAATGTTGATCAAACCATGTTTAGACATATGATTGGAAGTCTATTGTACCTTACTACCTCTAGACCAGATATTATACAAGTTGTATGTATGGTAGGTAGATTTCAGTCCTCTCCAAAACAATCTCATTTGAATGTTGTAAGAAGAATTTTCAGATATTTGCAAGGTAATTTGACGTATGGTTTATGGTATGATAAACATGATGACTTTACATTGCAAGCTTACATAGATGCAGATTGGGTTGGGTGCATAGATGACAAGAAGAGCATAAGTGGAGGTGATTTCTTCCTTGGTGGTATATTGGTCTCTTGGCACAATAAAAATAAAGAATATATTTCGTTGTCTACAGCTAAAGCAGAATACATAGCTGCTACCTCATGTTTCTCTCAAGTTCTCTTGACGAAACAAACTCTAAAAAATATTGAGGTAGCATATTCAGAACCTATTTTGATTATTTGTGATAATTCTAGTGCAATCAATATCTCTATGAATCCAGTCATGCACTAAAGAACCAAGCACATATCTATTAAGTATCATTTCTTGAGAGAAAAAGTGAGTGAAATAGAAGTTCAACTTGAATATGCGAACACTAGTGAGAAAATAGTCGATATCCTTACCAAACCATTGCCCAAAGACACATTTGAGTATTTCAAAATGATATTGGGAGTTGTATCTCCCTCTTCTAACACTTACTTGGATCAGGAAGTTTATGATTCAGGGGGAGCTTATTCTCTTTCATCTTACATCCCTAAGTTTGTTCTACTCCAAGTTGGTAGAAGTATCAATTTTGAAGTTCCAAAAGAGATGGTTCTCCAAAGTGAAATGGTTGTTACTCATGTCATACACTTGTTGTTTTTAATAGTATTTTTTGTCCATGCTTATTGATACTCCTTACATTTTATTGTTGTCCTTCATACTAGATCTGCATTTCTCTTTGATTAGTGCAGATTTTCATCTTCTTATGTTCATGAAAGGAGGATATAATTTGTATGTAGTAATGTTCAGACAATGTCTATTCTATTTTTATGTTGCTACAAGTGCACAATTATGATAGTATGGTGGTATTAGATCTGAAAATGGTCAATGAAACCCTTTTCCATTGTTGTCAAAGGGAGAGAAATTCTTTGTCTCTATTGAGGGAGAGTAGATCAACTGCATGAAAGAAAGGGAAACACTTCAGTTGGTAGCATAGGCAATCAATTGGTTGACATCAATGTCAAAGGGGGAGATTGTTGGCATTAGATGCAAATTGTTGGCATTGCATTTTTTGATTTTCTTTAGATTGCTATTGATGTCAAATCAATGGTATAATGTCCACTCATAGTAGCTGTGGCAAGTATGAAAATGTAGCTACAGGAAATTTGTGCTGCAAAAATCTCACAATTTGTAGCTACAGCTGAAAACATTGTATGCAGCTACAAGAAGTATACTGTTTGCAGCTACAATAGTGTGTATATTTAATATGCAAAAATACAACTCTGTGAAAAGACAAACGGTGGTCAATATTTAATATACAAAAAGACAAATTGAAAGAAAAAAGACAACTTTGGAAGTTGGGCCAATGAGAGAACATTGATTTGGCATACACATGGCAAATAGTATGTTGATTAATGATGATATAGTAATGATCTAGACATTTGGCCGATTAACTCATTTGTTTATTTGCTAGGGCTTGTGGATGCGTAGAGTTTTGTTTTGCATGGCTAAAGGAAATTGTTTGTGCATGGTTAAAGAAGACTGGTTGTATGTGTATACAGCTAAAATTGGTTTCGAGAAACTGATTAATTGAATACGACTTATTTGATTAATTATCCTAAATTCCTCTACTATTAAATAAATAGAAATATTTATTTATATAGTTCACGTTTTAATTCTTATTTAAATTCTTCTAATTCTTCTATTTTTTCATCTTAATTAAATAAACAAAAATAAATACTTTGTTTGATTTAATTATCATTTTCCCCTACTTCATTCTATCACATCTATTTAAATTAATTAAATAAAGGTTAAATACTTTATTGTTTAATTATTATATTCTTTTATTTTAATTTAATAAACAAATTCTATAGTTTGTTTTATTAAATTATTTATCCCTCTTTTGCTAATTTAAAAAAGTAAAAATATTTAAAAGGCATAAATCAATTTCCTTTATTTCCTCAAAACCAAATTAGATATTATATGTCTAATTTATGTCAAAATTATGTCTAAATTAATTGATTCAATCTTCACAGGAAGATTTGGAGACAAATTGGAAATCCATCTCTCAATCCTCTTACATCAATCCTTCCTATCTTCTTGCCTGGTGTTTTCATGGGTAGGGACAATTCCCAAAATCTTCTCAATCTCCTCCATCTCTCACCATTCAATCCTCTAGATTTAATCCAAGCCTCTACTTTGTTGCCCCTATGCAAAGCTGCTGCCAGGAAATCTATAAATATAGCTTCATTCAACAAAGAAAGGATCCAGAATATCCAAGTTTATGCAATCTTACTCTGCAGGAAAGTATCAAGCAATCAAAGCATCAAGCATTCCAGCAATATATTCCATATCACGGCTGGACACTATAGCTTCATTCATTAATTTTCATGTCAATTCATGTTACAGTAGTTTCTTTTATCATTTAAATAGTATCATATAGCATCACATCATTGTATTCAACATCATTTCGTTCTTTAGATTGTCATTTTAACAATCATAGTGTTTTACTAAATCTAAGAGCATTGTAGCTTAATAAATCTTTAAAGATAGGAAATAATGAGATGCTTTCAGTAGATTCTTGCCTTAGAATGGTTTATTTGTTGAATCTTTGATACAATGTTTCATTAAGAAGTGTATTTACTCTTGTTTACTTATTCACACTTATAATTTGGTGCCCACTCTGGGGCATTAACCCCATATTTCATATTTTTTTTCTGAAAAGTGTCGCACAGGTCTCCGTCGTGTTCAAATTAGTGCGATCGATAATTTTTTTGGTGCTTCCGTCAAAAACTATAGCGCATCGATGGAAAACTATGGCGTGTTCGTGCTCTTTTTCAACACTTCTATAAAACTATAGCACATCCGTGAATTGTTTTAGCACTTCTAGGAAGGAAACTATAGTGCTTTTGTTATCTATTTCAGCGCATCGGCCACCCATCTCCAGTATAGCTGATATTGCACTTCCATGGAAAAATTTAGCGCTTTAGAGCTCTTCTTCAGCATTTTCGATTATAGCGCATCTAGTAAAAACTATAGCACTTTCATTTATTGTTTTAGTGCCTCTATAATTGTTTACCTAGATCTGACGCGACCGCAGCCATAATTTTATTTTGATGCATTTGGACTAAAATGAACCAATCCTAGGATAGTCACTTGGTTCAAAATTTATCAATCCTAGGTTAGCCATTTGGTTTAAAATTTATCAATCCTAGGGTAGCCATCACACATTTTCTATATTACTTAAAAATTGACACCATGACTTTTGTCAAGCAAAATCTTCACATAGATTAGCAAAATTTGAATTTTGGGATTACAACAAATCATTAGTTGTTGTGCTTATGTGATGAATAGGCTTATGTTCTCCCCTTAACTGGGTGATCAAAGTTCCAGACTCATCCTTTATTTTCATGCAATTTTAGGTTTTTGTTAAAACCTTTAGAAGGCCTGTCATAGTGGGAACGCATAAAGCCAAGCATTCCAACCCACTATAAACAAATGTGATTTGTTGATGAAATTCCAACTCGATGGTAGTGTGCAAGATAACCATTCCTAAAATATTTGTTCTAAAGATTGGAAGGTCTCCTAAGGGAGTTTATCATTTGTCACACCACACGAAAACCCTATCTAAGAACCATAGCATAGTATCCAGCTGAGTTAGTAACCAGACATTGTAATACTCGCAGTGCAAGGGGAAGGAAGAATCTACCCCCAAGACACTTACCATATAATTGCCAAGGATCATTTTCCCAAGGGACGAGAAATCCAACTTTGAGTACGCACCTAAAAATGATAAAAACACGGGCACCCTTTGGGAGGTGACACGATTGTGTGAGTCAATGCAATTTTAAGATGTGGGTTGTTGAGTATAACGATGACCTTTTTGACTGTAAGAGTGAGTCTATCTGAAAGTATACATTTGTTAAAACAAACTAGTGAAAATGAATAAGGATCATTCGTGGTTCTTGAATATACACTGTCTGTTCATATTATAGGACTAAAACAATTATTCTATAATTTGCTTCTTGTGTTTTCAAATCATTATAACTCCAAATAATAGATCATCCTAAAAACCACAAACCAAATTAGGTTAGAAAAAAATTCATGATTTGAGCTTGGAAATCCAAAAATTTTGTCAAGAAAATGATCAAAGTCAAGAAACCCAAGAGACCACTTGGTTACCAAGATATTTTAAGAAGAAGGTGTTTCTTATATCAGAGTCGAAAAATCTTGCTACAACATAGAACCTTCATACATAGGTATCACAATTTTGCTAGAGGTTGCACTGGCGATTACGCCTTAGAACCTCTTTATTCACGACCCTTCTTCCAAGCAAGAGCCCTTACACAATATCATAATCATAGTCAACCCATACATCAGTCCTACATCTTGCAGCCAATGATAGAATACTCCACAAGGCCAAATCAAGTTTTGCATTAAAGAGTCTTAACCATCCACCCTTCGTTTTAGCACTTTGAGACTCAGTTTTAGTGCATCCATAAAATAGCGCTCCCAAGCTCTGTTTCAGTGCTTCCGGGCACTATTTTAGCACATCCACAGAATAGCACTTCCAAGCTTCGTTTCAGCGCTTTCGGGAACTGTTTTAGCGTTTCCATAAAATAGCGCTTCCATCATTTGTTGCAGTGCTTTTAAACTCTATTTTAGCGCTTCCGCAAAATAGCGCTCCCAAGTTCTCTTTTAGCACTTTTAAACTATGTTTTAGTGCTTTCAAAACAGAGAGTTTCAAAACATATCAGTCAATTTGATTATCATCTAAATAGGGATTTTTGTCAAAACAGAAGTATCTTTTCAACACGGACACTGTCTAGAAACCATAAACAGATAGGCTCCTACAAGTTAACAATCTTTTCAACTAAAACTCAGATCTTGCAAACCATAAAGTGTCAAGAAAATTAAAAAAAAATCTTGGTTATTTAGCTAAAGTTTCATCATCAGGATATTATCATTCTACTATCACGAAATGAGGCATAGTAATTAGATTTTTAACCTAGTCTTATCAATAGGATATATCATCCTATTTGAATTTGTTAAAATTCACTTGAAATTTATCCAACATAGAAGATCAACGTTTGGTAGGAAAAAAACACTTGTATGCCAATCTTCACCAGGTTAAAAAAATAGAGGCTCTTAGAAAAAGAAATTGAAACTTCAACTACCATGGCAGAAGAAAATCCATGGAATAGATTACATCAAAGTGACAAGAATGAAATAATAGCAGAGGACATACAAACAGCACAATAGGACCCAAAATTCCATAAATTCATTAAAAATATCTTAGAGTAAGACACGGAGAAATATTTCTTAATGTTGGCTGAATCAGGCACTAAGCTTCCCAAAGACTTCAACGTAAATCACTTAAAAGAAGCACCTAGAACAAATGAAACCGAAATACCACAACACACATAAGGTATAGATCCGTTTGTTGCTTTAACAAACCAAATGCAGAACTTACAACAACAAATACAAGACATGACAAAAAGAAACACCAAAAGGTATGTATTACAGGACATTTGTCTTTATCCTTTTGACTCAATACTAGACATGGTACCTTTCCCTCGACACTACGAATTCCCAAAGTATGACAAATACAATGGTAAAACAGATCCGATTGATCACATACAGGAATTCAAAACCATGAGCCTAGATTTTTCACAAGAGGAAACTTATCTGATGAGGTTATTCCCAAGAATTTTATGAGGGAAATGTATGGAATAGTTTTCCAAATTACAACCAAGAATACAAACCTTTGAAGAGCTCGTCAATAGGTTCATCTACCAATATTCTTTTAATATCCAACATGATGTCATGATAAAGGATATATATAACATGAAACAAAACAAAGGGGAGACATTCCTGACCTTTTTACAAAGATGGAAATGACTATTTGCTAGATATCCTCGCTCCATACCCGAGGAAGAAAAAATGGAGTTGTTCATAGACAATTTGACGGATGAGATGAGTTAGCGACTTGAATTACAATGTCCTCCTACATTTGAAAACGTGATTGAAAATGGCCTTAAAATTGAAGAAGCTCTGGTCAAAAGAGGGGTTATTAAACACTACAACAAAAAAACAAATAACACCAACTCTTCAAACCAATACCCAAACAATGACAAACTGAAATTCTGGCAAAAGAATAGAAATACGAGGATCCACGAAATGACAAATTATTTACAAAATGCCAAACCAATTTTCAACTTGATAGCATCTACTTAAAATACAAACCAAAACAATGATCAAAATTTCAAGTCAAATGTCATTCAAAACAACGAAAACTCAAAACCACAAATGTATCAAAAATCATCAAACTGGCATAGGGTCACACCGTTAGGACAAACTTTGGAATCAGTAATGAAGGAACTAGTTGCAAGTGGTCTAATCACTACATGGGAAGCACGATTTTAGGATACAAAAGTCAAACCACCATGGTGGAATGATGCAGATTATTGTAACTTCCACAATAATATAGGCCACAAGACTATTGATTGCATGGATTTAAAACACACTGTTTAAGATCTAATAGATAATAACAAGGTATATGTAGAGGGACACCAAAACAACAATGATCATATAGCCTTCAACGACCCTTTACCAAATTATGACAAAGGAGCATCATCTTCTACAAACAATAAAGGTAAAAATATCAATTATGTCTACGATACCATGATCCTTTGTGTTACTGAAGTAGAAAGTGACAATACTATTGGTCATCACATGGACAACCACAAAACTAATGAAATTACCCAACTGGATCTGCTCCTGAGCATACAAGTCTCTAAAAATCAAATCAATGTTTGAAAAATTAGAGAACGACAGGACTATCAACCAGTTAATGTAATGACAAGGGGAAAATCCAAGGTAGTTTTAAAAGGAGTTGTGCCTAAAACCACAACTCCACCTCCATCTCATTACAACATTTTCGATCAGTTTCAAAAAATTATAGCGCAAATATCAATAATGGAACTCCTTAAACTATCACCATCAAATAAGGAAGTTCTAGAACAAGCACTAGTTGCCACCACAGTACTTAAAACTCTAGATGTTTTCCAATTCTAGGCTATGGTGGGACATTTGACTACACCACATTTTTTATCATTTTCTAAACAGGATGATGTTTCACTTAACCATCCCCATAACACTTCCCTCCATATTGAAGTTTTGATCCATAATCATCATGTCAAAAGGGTCCTAATACATGGGGGAGTTGGTTTGAACATTTGTACTCTAAAGTTAATCAGTGCACTAGGGTATTTAGATAATTCTATTGATGCCCAAAGGAAAATAACAATAAAGGCATATGATGAGGAAGAGAGATCTTCTAAGGGACTGATTATGTTACCCATTCAAGTGGGACCGATGGTGAAAAACATAGCATGCCAAGTACTGGAAAAAGAGTTAACCTACAATATACTCTTAGGAAGCTCATGGATCCACGAAATGCAGGTAATACCTTCCACCTATCACCAATGCCTAAAATTCCCAGCTAATCGACAAGAGGTGACTATATCAGCAGATTATAACCATCCTCAGCATTGTGACACACTCAGAATCTCTCAAGACACCTTTGTGCCTCACAATAGGGAAGCATTCAGTTCAGATTCATCAAATGAAGAAAAATGTACAAATATTACCACCAAGTGGGTTGAGAAAAAGGATAAATCAAAAGATGCAAGTCTTGTTGAAACTAAATTAACAGACAATCAAGATCCCAAAAATTCTTTATCAGAGAAATTCCAAGAACAGGTCCAGGTGATAGACAAGGGAATGGGACAATATTCTATTGAGCAAGCTCTCAATATTTCACAATTGATTCCATCTACAAAGACATATGGCAAACCATCAATGATCAGACATCAAACATCACTACCTACCATGGTTCTATAAGAAAGATTTGTAAAATCCAGTACTATAGAGGATGAGTCAGAAGACAAAACTATCCTCGATTGGTTATACAAAGATGGAGAAACATCGACATCAACAAACATCAACATCAACATAGATAAGTATGGCAAAGGGAAGGCTATTTCAGAAAAAATGGGTTATGAAGGACAGGGACCTATTGGAAAAAGGAAGGCATCATAGAACCTATTCAACCTCTTACTCTTCATTCAAACAATAAGACAGGACTGGGATACTCAAAAGAAGAAAAACAAGAAATGACAAAGAAGGTTGTTGAAAGAATCCTTCAGATTAGAGATAGCTCTGAAATAAATTCAAATGAATATGAATGGGATCTATGTTATGATATATCTTACACAGATATCCAAATTGATTTCATAAAAAAATATGCACCTACACGTGAGGAGGGACAAAGCTCAGGGTCTAGATCATTTGTATTAGGATCACAAAATATTGATGAATCAAGTGAGGACAAACAAACATCGAATGAACTAGATAATCTTGAGGAGGGTACCATCATTGATCTCAACATTCCTAATAACAACTCTGATGACATATTTTTCTAAACCCTTACCGCCATTAACCTAAGTCAATCTGATGACTTTATGCCTTTAGTCCATCCCAAACTTATTGACTGGGAACCCATTGAACCTATAAATGTACCCATATTTACAAATGATGATGCCATCATAAATTTCCTATGTTGTGATGAACCTAATACAAGTTCTATCCATAAATCTCATAACAATGCGACTCGGTAGGAGGATGTCAAATCTTCCAGTTGTAAAATCAAAAATAGGAATAATGGATCTAATGGTGAAAACCATTCTATGGAAGCATTAGATCTTGAAAAAGAAAAAATAAAGAACGCATCTGACGGTGAAAACCTGTCTGAGGCAATGAAATATGGGAGATTTAACACTCTTCCAGAGCATTATCATGAACGGTCATCAGTTCTGGTGAAGCCTACACAGTCTGTAAATATTGGCACTAAAGAAAGAGAAAATGTTTTACATATGGCCGAATCTATGACAGAGCAAGAAAGACCTGAATTTATCAAATTCTTTGAAGAAAGAATCATTAACTTTGCTTGGTCATATTCTGATATGTCAGGTTTGGACCCAAATCTTTTAATGCATCATTTGTCTTTGCCTACTGGAATCAAACCTGTAAAGAAAAAATTATGAAAAATGTATCCACATATCACACTAATGGTAAAGGTTGAGCTAAAGAAATTATTAGATGTTGGATTCATTAGGTTTATTGATTATGCCAAATGGATATCCAATATTGTACCTATCTCAAAGCCAAATAAAAGTATCAGGATATGTACAAATTTTAGGGACCTGAATAGGGCATGCCACAACGATGATTTCCCATTGCCTAATATAGACATCATTTTAGATTTAATAGCAGGGCATGTCATGTTTTCAATAATGGATGGTTTCTCTGGATTCAACCAAATTAAGATAGCTCTAGAAGATCGGGATAAAACTGCATTCACATGTTCACAGGAACCTTTTGCTAGAATGTCATGCCCTTCGGTTTCAAAAATGCAGGGGCAACTTATCAAAGATCAATGACCACTAGCTTTCATGATATGCGCACCTTTATGGAGGATTATGTCGATGATATTCTGGATGAATCTTATTCTAGGGAAGGACATCTGGATATCCTAGGCAAAATATTCACAAGGCTAGAAAAGTTCAATGTCAGACCAAACCCTAAGAAATGTGTCTTTGGAGTCACATTAGCAAAACTCTTAGGATACATAGTCTCAGAAAAAGGTATCGAAGTAGATCTAACAAAGGTAAGGGCAATAATGGAAATTCCACCACCCAGAAACATCAGTCAACTCAGGTCACTATAGGGAAGGCTACAATCAATCAGGAGATTTATCTCCCAACTGCCATACAAAAGCCATCCATTCAATCATCTATTACATAAGAATATTGTATTCAAATGGGATAAAGGGTGTGAAACAAACTTCAACCAAATAAATCAATATCTGATGTCGCCTCCTATTCTTATGTCTCCTATAGAAGGAATACCTTTAATACTATACATTGCAACAATGGATATCTCTTTAGGAGCACTATTGTCACAAGAAGATTATGAAGGAAGGGAACAAGCCATTTACTACATTAGCAGAACTTTGAATGGCTATGAAATAAACTATACCTTCATTGAGAAGTCTTGCTTTGTGGTAGTATTTTCTACCTAGCAGTTGTGGCATTACATGTTAACTCACACAATCAGGCTCATAGCAAAAATCAACCCATTAAAATATCTACTCAGTAAGGCTTCTTTAATAGGTAGACTGGCCAAATGGGTCATGCTTTTAAGTGAGTTTGATATTTAGTATGTGGAAAGAATATCAATCAAAGGTCAAGTAATCATCAAACAATTGGCTGAAGCTCCTTTACTAGATGATCGGCCTATGACAATGGAGTTTCCTGATGTAGACATTCTGACAGTAACACCCCAACAATGGATACTTTACTTTGATGGATCATAAACACAAAGAGGATCTAGAGTGGGGATCTTGTTCATCACACCCCAAGGACACACCATCCCGAAATCTTATAGACTGATGTTCCAATGTACCAATAATGTGGTGAAGTATGAGGCATTAATCATTGGAGTCAAAGTAGCAATTGAATGGAAGATCACAGAATTATAGGTATATGGAGATTCTCAATTAGTCATTTATCAAGTAAATGACGAATATCAGATGAAAGATGAAAATTCAATGCCTTATAAATAGTTGATAGATGATCTCAAACAATTCTTTGTCACTATCAAATTTGATCAAATTCCAAGGGCGGATAACAATGTTATGGCGATAATTTCTTCTCTTTTACAATTGCCAGAGAAACGTGGTCGTTATGAGTTTATGGTAGAACAAGTATCGATTCCTTCTTATAATAGTTCAGAATCTGGTACCATATGCCATTTAGATACTATTGAATCCTCCATTTATGAGAAAACCTATGCTTACCTAAAAGACAACATCCTCCCTCCCAATTTTTCCAGGAACCAAAAATGCAACTTCATCCGCCAATCCGCCCGACATATTTTAATCGCCGACATCCTTTATCGTCGAGGTCTAGATGGTACCCTTCTCCGATGTTTAGAACATAATGAATCTGAGATAGCCTTACGTGAGGTTCATGAAGGTATTTGTGGCACTCATTCTAGTGGTATAACTCTAGCAAAGAAACTCCTTCATTTAGGGTATTACTGGCCATGTATGGAGAAAGAGTCTTATCAGTTTGTCAAGAAGTTCCAAAAGTTTCAGATTCATAGTAATCTAATCCATGCACCAACTCAAGAATTACATCCATTCACATCAACATGGCCCTTTTTTCAATGGGGAATCGACTTGGTAGCGAAGATAAATCTGTCTTCATCCAATGGACACAAGTTCATAATCACGACAATAGAATACTTTACAAAATGGATAGAAGCAGTTCCTCTTACAACTATCACTAGAAAATAGATATCATCATTCATATTGAATTACATAATTTTTTGGTATGGTATACCTCAATCTATTATCACTAATAATGGATGACCATTCAAAAACCAAGATGTCCAAGAATTGTGTGAGAAATTTCATATCTAGCATCATTTCTCAACACCATATTATCCTTAGGGAAATGGTCAGGCAGAGGCCTCAAATAAGACAATTCTAAAAATACTCAAGAAAACAATTAATGATCTTGGATGTGATTGGCATGTTTAGCTTAATCATGTACTATGGGCCTATAGAACCAGCATCAGTATACCAACAGAAGCTACACCATATGCCTTGGTATATGGATCAAAGGTAATATTACCCATTGAGGTAGAGATTACATCACTCTGTGTATCACTCAAAGGAATCATTTCATATGAGGACTATAGAGTATCTAGGATTCAAGAACTAGAACTGTTGGATGAGCACTATCAACAAGCTATCAATCATCTCATGGTATACCAACAGAGAATATCAAGGAGCTACAATAATAGGGTAAAACCTAGAGTCTTTCAGGTTGGTGATTTAGTCCTAAAAGAGAACCCTAGAAATTAGCAGGACAGAGAAAAGAAAGGGAAGTTTGAACCTAATTGGTTAGGTCCCTTTGTCATCATATCAATGTATGGATCAGGCGCTTATCAACTATCAACACCTAAAGGGGATTTATTTGATGAACCTCTTAATAGTATCCATCTCAGAAATTTATATACCTAAATCACCTAGTACATGGTTGAAAATCCTACAAATGGTTTTCTTGATGAAAACCTGGAAAATAGGTGTCTTGGTAACATAAAAATGCAAAAAATACAAAACAAAAGTGCATTTAAAACATATGGTGAAAACTTGGAAATAGGTGCTATGTGTGATTTTTAACCATCTTTTCCATCTATTTAGATACATATCATGGTCGTACATCTCACCATCATTTTGCATCCATTATCATTTCATTATGGTCATGTCTGACTCTGGCTTGGGGGCAACATTTGAATCTCATTGGGGGCAATAAAACATCAAGGATTAGAAAAACATCAAAAAATACAACAAAAATAATGATCGAAGTGCAACATCAATCACCATCGGAACACATCAAACATCCATATCATATCGAAAAAATCCAAAAAAACAAGTCAAAAAGGTCAGTCTCAAAAAGTCAAAAAAATAAAACACGAGTTTGTGTCAGTCAAACTACGTGGTCTCTGCATGTGTAATGTAGGAAAGGCTAATCTTTGATCATCCCCCGAGGCCCCTAGGATAGGTTAGTAGGTTAGGTTTAGTCCAAAATCTCAGAAAATCACAAAAACATCACAAAATCAGGATGGATGATCTAATCTGAATAATGATTGAAACACTTTAAGTAAAAGATACATGCTTTATTTTCAATTTTTGGTTATCATATCTTTGGAGTAACTCAATGTTGTAATGAACTAGAGAAACAAGGAAGAAGAATGGTATTTTCATTGCTTTTTGTCTATGCATTAATTTTTTTAATGTGTGAATTGTTGGGGGATGTGCTCTACAAATGTATCGTCGATGACATTTAGAATTCACACACTAAAATTATTGATCTTTGTCTATTTATGCAAGGAATGCTCAGGTCATCTCGGTTCAATTATACCTAGATGCTTGTGTTCACTTGCAATATCAAAAATCATGAAAGTAGTACTTAGGTCGTCATTGGTCTAACATATACCATTAACGCTTGTATTCACTTTCAATATCCTAAAAAGCTCTATGATGATACCAAGCACAAAAGTACTGTTAAAATGAAAATGGTATGCATATACTTGCATGACTAAATTAGACTGCATTCATAATAATTTCTACATCTATAGAGTGTTTGATTTGATTCATCAAAAACATATAGGTGCATTATTTTATTTTATTTTATTTTTTTCATTTACATACATCAAAGCATTGACATTTATCATTTCATCATTCATACATTTCACATCAAATAGTGGTGCATTCATCATATCATTTTTTCCACATCATATAAACATTCTAAAAATAAATCATATCATTGCATTCATCTCATAAATACGTCATCCATTCACATTCTATTTCTATCATAGATTTATCACCAACATGTTCATTACACCATATCATTTATTATATTGTTATCATAGGCATTTGATCAATTTCATGTATATATCATTATTTACAACATTCATACATCATACATCCATACATCATATATTCATACATAAGCATTAAAATGAGAATCATCACATAGCATAAATAAATGCATTCATCATAGAATCATCATATGGCATATAGGACATTCATCATATAATTATAATAGAAACATCAATAGAAATCAACTGAATATCATATAAATCATATAAAACATCAATTTCAAGTATACAATGAAGTCTGAAATAGAAGAGATGCATCATCAAAACTGGCTGACTCAAAGTGTACATCATGTCTCAAAAAGTATATCAGAGTATCATAAGCAACATCTAGGATCTACTGCTACCAGAAAGTGTAGGCATCACAGGACTAGTACCTCCACCACCACCGGATGGACCGATATCTCTCTGTGGAGGCTGCATCACACCCTCACTAACTATCTAGGTATGTGTCCTACTAGATCTAGAAGGGGCATAACTCACTATGTGCTTAGCAAGAACTGCATCATGATATCAGCCCTTTTAGAACTCTGCCTCTCTACCGACATGCAGAACCTCCCTCATATAATCAATAACAGATGTAGCATCAGCTATCCATTGCAAGGTCTCGATAGTCCCCTGTGCCTGCTCGACGATCTTCCTAGCACTATCTCTCTCCGTTGTCAGCGTGGCAACTTGTGTCTGAACAACTGCCAACTATTCCTGAACCTATGCATGGGTCTATAACTATGTCTGTGTCTATACAAGTAGACCTCATGCCTAAACAAGTTGACCCTGGAGAGTCCGTACCTGCACCTATAAGCTAGAAATTTGTGGTTGCTGACCTGAAGACAGTATATCCATTGATTGCCTCTTATGAGGCCTACTCAAAGATGGACCCACACTGCCTGACCCAACCCCTCTACCACTGCCACCACCATTGTCACCATCATCACTACTGCTATCCTCACTGCTACTCCCATCACTGCCACTCATCTCACTATCATCTCCACTATCCTCCTCACCCTCAACAGCTATGGCTAGATCCTCCAAAACATCCTCCTCGGTAGGTAATGGTGTTGGCTCATCTGGAATGGTAATCCGAGGACATGGATGTAAGGCCAAAAACTGGGCATACTCTGCAATCACCGGTGCCTCTACAATATCTCGATGCATATCCCAAGTTGATGGTAGTAAAGCACGGTATCTCTCCACTAAGGTATCATATGACAAGCACGACCCCCAATTTGTTGTATCACTCTGCCATCAAGCATAATGAGAAACCCCCTAAGGCATGCACTGAACAATACCGTACTATTTGTAGACTCGTCACAGTAAAAATCTCTCCAAGACAAAATGGGTCCTACCAATCAAATACATAGAATCACATAAAAATCTAAGCATTGCATCATCCTCCTCCTACTGCTCGCAATCTAGATAGGGACACCATGTGACAGTCTCTAAATCATCCAAAACACATCTCTAGTGCTCCAACTTACCCATCCTAGACTGGGTAAGTCGACCACTATATTGGAAAACATATGGCCTTCCTATAGGTCTATCTTGTTCTGGTAGTGGTCGTGCGATGGAAAAATGATCCCACGCCCAAGTCTATAGCAAAGTGACTCCCGCTGATAAACTACAGCCCCCCAAATAAACCACTGAGTGTAAATCATGATAAAGATGTGCTAGCATGCACATCCCCCATGTGTATTTGGTCCCATGCACGACCATGCTCTCAAGAATGCAGCCCCACCCCACAGAGAATTTCTTTGACCTGCGATCAGGACAAAGGAAGCCTCCAATGAATCCAACTAGTAAAAATGGTAAAGTAGTATAGGCTTCAGCCATCGTACGCCACCAAATCACCAATCTTGCAATATGATCATCCTGGAAAACTCAACGGAGGGCATCTCTCCCACTAGCCTCATGTGAATCATAAACTACAATCTCCCCCATAAATGGTATCCATAATATCCGCCACACGTCCTCTTGGGTGACTGTCATCTCACTAGTAGGTAGGTGGAAGGTATTATGGTCATTGTGCCACCGCTCATCTAATGCTATGAGGAGACCCCAATTAATCCTAATCTGGGGCATGTCAAGGAGAGAGGAAATACCACATCGGGAGATAATTTGAATCTCATCAGGTGTCAAATGCGAAATCAAATTGAAAGTCCAGGGAAATCACTCTCGCATCTGGAGGTTACCCAGACACTCCTATCATCATAAAAGGTTTAAAAATTAGTGCACTATGTCAAATATCACAAGTCATTCTACTATCCAATCCACTCAAATTTTGGTATGAATTTTTGATCAAAATTCATGAACAAACATCATCAAACCTCACCTATCATGAGGTTTATCACAAAAATAATCTAACCTCACCTATCATGAGGTTCATTACAGATGAAATCATTCCTTGCCTATCATGAGGATCATCACAAATGGGATTATTTCTCACCTATCATAAGAGTAAGTCTTATTTATCATCAAAATCAATCATCAGGGTATTTGGATTATCAAATCATACCAAACCAAAGAATGGACATGATCAAAATCGACAAAATCAAATTTAAAAGTGTCAAATTTGCAAATCTGACATGGATGCGCTAAAATAGGCATCCTAAGCGCTAAAAAAATAGAAGCGTTATTTCAGCACTTCGATGCTCTAAAATAGGCAACCAAAGGGCTAAATTGTTTGAAGCGTTGTTTCTTCACACAGACGCGCTATAAAAGTCTATCAAAGAGCGACTCTACTCGGGGGCGCTATTTCAGAAGGTCAAAGCACTGAAATATGTCATCAAAGCACTAAAACTTTCTAGGCACTAAAATCAAACATCAAAGCGCTAATTTAACCTATCTAAGCGCTAATTTTTCAAAGCGCTAAACTATCCTATGAAAGCGCTAAAAAAATTAACAAAAGCGCTAAAATAGATCCTAAAAGCACTACACCAAAGTGCAAAGCGCTAAAGCACAAACTTGAGGTGCTAAAACTACAAAAAAAACTAAAAAAGCAAAAAATGGCATGAAAATTGAAATGCACAAATTACGAGGAGGATTACGGGTATGTACCGGAGGTTCGTAGGTGGTCATGCGCTGGTGATGTCACACATGCTCGAAATGGTGGTTGTGGTAAGGGATCAGCATCCTACTCTGAGTGGCTCAAAAGTGTCTCTCACAAAGATTTGAAAAGTCAAAAAGCACAAATGAGTGTGAAAAGGACATTTTTGACCTTATATAAGTTTTTCGAAAGGAATTTTTGATGGGATTTTAATTATTTTAATTAATTTTGTTTGGGGAAATTAATTGAAATTCATTTGAGGGCCAAATTTCCTTCATCAATATCAGGAGATAAATTATTTAATTGTCAAATCTTCATCGGATCATCATTAAATCATTGAAAAAATCATAAAAAATTATAAAATTCCGAAAAAAAAAATCAAAAATCAAAACATCATAAATTTATCTCCTAAGGGGGCATATTATCATTAATCACCTGAAAATCAATATCTGGGGCATGTCTGGGGCACACTAAAAAATTTTCGTCGATACTGGCAGTAGCAGCAAAATTTTCTTTGAAGCAATGCGTAAACACATCACTTCAAAGAGGGGAAAAATATATACACCTCAAATTGGTCTAGAGAATCTAATTAATTGAATATGACTTATTTGATTAATTATCCTAAATTCATCTGCTATTAAATAAATAGAAATATTTATTTATATAGTTTACGTTTTAATTCTTATTTAAATTCTTCTAATTCTTTTATTTTTTCATCTTAATTAAATAAACAAAAATAAATACTTTATTTGATTTAATTATCAATTTCCCCTACTTCATTCTATCACATCTATTTAAATTAATTAAATAAAGGTTAAATACTTTATTGTTTAATTATTATATTCCTCTATTTCAATTTAATAAACAAATTCTATAGTTTGTTTTATTAAATTATTTATCCCTCTTTTGCTAATTAAAATAAATGAAAATATTTAAAAGACATAAATCAATTTCCTCTATTTCCTCAAAACCAAATTAGATATTATATGTCTAATTTATGTCAAAATTATTTCTAAATTAATTGATTCAATCTTCAAGGGAAGATTTGGAGACAAATTGGAGACAAATTGGAAATCCATCTCTCAATCCTCTTCCATCAATCCTTCCTATCTTCTTGCCTGGTGTTTTCATGGATAGGGACAATTCCCAAAATATTCTCAATCTCCTCTATCTCTCACCATTCAATCCTCCAGATTGAATCCAAGCCTCTACTTTGCTACCCCTGTGCAAAGCTGCTGCTAGGAAATCTATAAATATAGCTTCATTCAACAAAGAAAGGATCCAAAATATCCAAGTTTATGCAATCTTACTCTGTAGGAAAGTACCAAGCAATCAAATCATCAAGCAATCCAGTAATAGATTCCATATCACGTATACACACTATAGCTTCATTCATTAGTTTTCATGTCAATTCATGTTACAGTAGTTTCTTTTATCATTTAAACAGTATCATATAGCATCACATCATTTTGTTCTTTAGATTGTCATTTTAACAGTCATAGTGTTTTACTAAATCTAAGAGCACTGTAGCTTAATAAATCTTCAAAGATAGGAAACAATGAGACACTTTTAATAGATTTTTTCCTTAGAATGGTTTATTTGTTGAATCTTTGATATAATTTTTCATTAAGAAGTGTATTTACTCTTGTTTACTTATTCACACTTACAGTATGCAGTTGTAGGAGATTGGATTTATTTCTACCATCTCTCAGAAGTTATAATAGCAAAAAGATAATGTGTGAATTTGACGACTGCAAATAATTTTTTTAATTTGTTTTTTTATTCAACTTGAGGTATGGCAGTTTAAATCCTAAGTCGACTCCTCCATTCAACAAGGTGGTTATCTTTGATTGGTACATATCCGATTTTTTCTTTTTAAAATCTTCTTTCCTTACTTTTAAGGGACCTTTATGGTTCGAATAAAATCAGATTTTATTCTTTGCTTAGCGGAAAAGTTTCTTTCTAAAGCGAAGTTGAATGAAAATATTTTTAAATCTTTTATCTGGGTTTCTTACCTCTTGTTGAGTTTGTTCAATTGTTGGTGATGCCCTAGAATTCTTATTTATTATTGAAATCGGATTTGCAAGCTATAGATATTCTGGGCAGATTGAAGCTACATGAATTTGATTGTTGTTGTGATTTAAAAATAAGGAAGAGGGATTTTTTAATCAATGGAAGCCATTTCAAACATGTGTAGCAGCATCAAATCTTTTAGCTTCTCAATAAGAGCATTAAAATCTAGAAGATGGGATAACAGAAGAAAGATAAGATATCTCCAATTAAAAATATATTTCTACAGGAATATTAGAAATCTGTAGAATCTGCTATAGGAAGGTCAGAAGGTTACTGATAGAAAGTTGCAGAAATATTTGTTTAAAGATTAGGGCTATGAAAATTTTCTTATGCTACAGGAGTAATATATATACAATAAATAGTTATTCATTGTTGCATGTGTTGAAAATAATGTTGTAACCTTTGAAGTGTAAAGGGTACAATTATGGAGAGGAGATAACTTTGAAAAAATAGAGTATGCATTTTTGAGTGTTAAGTGTTTTATTTCTATAGATTTGTGTGAAGGTATATGATAAGTTTTTGAAGAAACTTATTGTGTTGATGTAGAGGAGATCACAGAGTGTGTTGTGAGGTTGAAAAAGAATACTTTCAAAGGTAGTGAATGATTGAAGACCAAAAGTTGTTTGAGGACAGTAAGTTAACAAAAGTCTTACAAGTGTAGAAATTTTTTTGCGTTACAAAACTTCATTTGTGACATGATAGTGAATTTGTAATCAGAAATGTCTTATTGTATAATCATTTAAGTGGGTGCTCAGATTAAGGGTAGAAGCTCCTTTGAGTTGGTGCTCATAAACTTGGAATTGGTGTTCCATTGGGTCAGTGCCCATACATTGTAATAGAAAGAATTTTCATTGTGAGGTTGGATTGGAGCAATAACCTCCAGTAGCTATTCTCACCGAGGTTTTTTCCCATCTTCGGTTTTTCCTCGTACATCTTGTGTTGTGGTATGCATTTTGTGTGTTTGGTTTAGATACCTTTCCTCTGCTCCTGGTTTGTGTTTTCAGTTTTTATTTTCATATTGCTTAGAAGAGTTAAAATTGGTAGTCCACTGATTCACCCCCCCTCTTAGTGGTCTTTTTGTTCCTTCATCTTGTATGCAATCTTCTCAAAATACATTTTCCTAACCTTTAACCTGATCTTTGTTTCTACTTGCAAAAATCAAACTTGTTTCTCTACCAACACACCACAAAATCTCTGCATTTGATTTTATCCACCTTCGACCGTTATGAAAAATATTTGCTTCTAGTCTGAGAAAAAAACCTACTACCATTCTTTGAAAAACACCTACTACTGACATTAGCATTTAGTTTCACCTTTTGCAACCTTTTAATATTTCTTGTACTAGTAAATCATTACACAATAAACAAATCACCATGTATTTAATCATATAATTCTTATTCAAATTAAGGTAATAAACTACCAATTCTCTAAAAACTCACAATTCCAATTAATTTTCACTGAACCAAGCTTTTGATTTACCCCCTTATTACACTTACTACTACTTTTGAGAATTTTCATTGTTAAAGGAACTTATAGGAATTTTTATAGTTAAGACAAGAACTTTTGGAAATTTCTTGGGTTATGGAATTCCTAAAATCCTCGATTATACAACTCAACACTAAGACATTTATCCAATACCTCCCCTATTTTTGAGGCAATAAACATTATTATTTAATGTTTCGTTCAAGAAAAACTTATTTTATTGCTTCAATAGTTAGAACAGTAGATGAATATCTTGCATTAGATTTGATAAGATTCAAAACCTTTGATTTGTATTTTTACTTTTAAATCCATTTTGAAGTCTTCCTTAATACTATGAAGGAAATTATGTGATGGAACAACCCTTTTCACCTGCACATTTCAATAAGGACCTTGCAGGTCAAACTATGCTTACTACCAAATGTGAAACCTAAAGATGCAATACTCAATTCTCTAAGACGTTATTTTCTTGAAATATAGCATCTCTCAATTTTAACCATTTCAAAAAAATTATAAGAAATCCTACCATCATGCAAGCCTTTCTCACCCCCTTTTTCACTTAAGGTGAATTATATTATAATATTACGTGGGTCCTCATGTTATTTTAAGTAACATGGGGCATGCTATGAGACCACACAACAACTAGCAACCAACAAAATATAATTAAAATATTTAAGGAAAACCAAGAATACATCAAACCTGAATCCTTTATCCCATCAATATAACATCTCACATCTCCATTTTAGAATTTCACACTTAATATAGGAAACATAAAGCTTAAGGAACATAAGTGTGTTCTTGTGATTAATTCTTTTTCTTGAAGAAAAAATAGGAAGATACTTGCATATTTGTATTGAGCTACATAGTTTGGTTTAACCTTTTAAGCCAACCTTGGATAGATCCTTGCTTCCAATTAAGCATCCATAGCCCCAACAAGGTTATCTCTATAATTCCCTCAAACATAGCTCTATTTCTAGCCAAGAATCCATAGCCCTGATAGAGATATTTGAATAGTAGGTAAAGAATTAAATTTCTCTTTTCTTTTGATATTTCTTTATTTTCTTTTCTTTTAATATTTTTTTGAATCTTTTTCTTCAACTTTCTGGTATTGAAGCCTACTATTAGGTTGGAAACTATAGTGGTACCAAAGGATAACCTTTATATTTTTCACTTAATGCACATATCCATTATCTTCTCAAACTACCTCAAATAATTTTTAGATATTGAAATATATAATTCCTTATAGAATTTTATGTAACCCATATTAAATTCAAATTTTCAAAATAAGCATTATGGATTTTTTTTAGTGGTGAATCTTCACCAATTGGTGAATATTTCATATTGGCCAAGTTGAAATTGGTGAATATATTGCAACCAATGGGGTGGCCAAATCACCTAGATTTTACGAATTATCGATCCAATTCATTTCAATTCACCATCAGTTTATTTTATGAGACATATGTACTTAATAGTTTCACCATAACAAACTATGCATTTCCAATGAACTAATTAATATTTTTCTTGGAATCTCAAAAGCATGTATTAAATCACCCACATATTCGCCAATACTATTAAAAAGACATTATGTATTAGGACACATTTCACCAATATCATTTAATGTTCACTATACATGAGGACCCATTTCGCCAATAAAATTTATAAAAAATTGCATATGAGGACCCATTTCACCAATAACATTAAAAACTAATTACATTTGAGGACACATCTTGTGAATTATATTAAAAAATAATTGTGTATGAGGATCTATTTCACCAATACAATGATATCACCATGCTAATAAAAGGTCCATAATCACCTTGAAAACTAGAACGTATATGTTCCATCGAGGTTTGATTCGCTCAACATTTAACTGTATTGTTGTATAATCTAGTGAGATTTTCCAGATTTTTACTATACCATTTAAAAATATCACAGAATTCACCAAATATGGATTGATATAAATACAATCAAAACTATAATTTATTTTAACACATTTTTTTCAATTCTAGACTTGTGAGCTCTTGATTCAAAAGTTAGAACCTTGATCATAAGCAAGTTATAAACTTACAACTACAAGCATTGTTGCACTAATGAATAACGAGCCAGTGAAAACCTAAAGGTAAGTGATCATTTCTTCATAGTGTTATAAGATTTTTTTTATCTCTTTTTTATTCTTGCTTCAATCTTAAAGAAGATATTGAGTAGGCAATGGAATCTATATTCTATGTCCTTAAACTGAGACGAAATTTTTTGATTGCTTTTTGTATACATCTAAAAATGGTCATTATAAATCAAGCCTCTTAACTAATTAAATATGAATTATTTAATTAATCTTCTAAAGTCATCTACATATAAATTAATTTAATTATTTATTTATATTATTCATTTTTCTAAATCTTCTAATTTAATTAAATAAATAAGTTTATTTAATTATTGCTATCTTCTTCTTAATTAAGTTAAATGAATTTCATTATTTATTTATATTAATTATCATGATTCTAAATTTGAATTTTCAAATAATAGAATATTCTGCTAACTCACCCTTCACTCCATATTTAAATTAAATATTGTAAATATTTAATTTAATACCTTTTTTTCCTCACCTTTCACATAATTAAATATTGTAAATATTTAATTACACATCTTTTTCACCTCTCACATAATTAAATATTAATTATTTAATTATGGAAGCTTCCAAAATCCAAGTCATATGTAATTAAATAGATTTATTTATTTAATTAGCAATTATCCTCAACTTTCAACCAACTTTCATAAATGAAAAGACAAATGGTAATTTGTTTCCATTTTTGAATGAGGATGGTTTTGTGGGTTGAAAACATTCCTCCATTTTTCTCTCAACCTTCCACCTTTCTTTCAACTTCCAAAATCTCCCACCGTTCATCTTGACAGGTTTGAATTTGACCGTTGATCTTTTCCAACTAGATTCTTGCCTCCAAAAATCTATAAATACAGCCCCTTTGTGAGTAGATTTCATCCTAGATTTTGTGAATTTAGCATGATTACTATAGTTGCATTCGAATAAGCATTTTAGCATAGCATTTCAAGTTCATAGAATAGAATCTTAGTTTCATATCATAGCTTAAATCATTTAGCAAGTAAACATGCATGTTGCATAATCTCATTCTCCTAAGTTGTCATTCCAACAAGTTGTTGCTTACACCAACTGAGAGCCAGTAACTTGCATTGAATCCTTGGAGATAGAGGACAATGGAACGCTTTTGAAGGAGCTGCTATTATTTAGAGTTTGTTTTATCTTTTTAATTAGTTTCCTTTAATTTAATGTTTCATTGGTGTGTTGGTTTATCAATTTAATTAGTACACATTTTTGGTGCCCACTGTGGGGCCTTGCCCCATTTTTAATCTTTTTATTGCAGAGTTTCTGACAGGTGACAGACTAGAGCTGCGATTTAGCGCATATGAGCCATGGTTTAGCTCATACAAGCTATGTTTTAGCACATACGAGGATTGTTTTAGCACATTGATGACCTATTTTAGCGCATTTTCTAGTTCCTTTAGCACATTTACTAACTTTTTTAGCGCATCCCTGTTCATTCCTTTAGCGCATTTGTTAACTGTTTTAGCGCATTTACCAGTTCTTTTAGCGCATACAGGGAGTGTAAAAATAAATCATGATTCTGACACCATCTGTAGACAGAGATTTTTATTTTTCTTCCTTAAGTAAGAATGAAGCAATCTTAGGATAGACACTTAAATCTAGAATTCATCAATCGTAGGATAGTCACCAAAATTTATTTTACCTTGGTTAAAATGAATCCAATACTTTTCGTGAAGCAACATCTTCACTTAGTGTAGAAAATTATCATTTGGATTTAAAATTGAACCATTTGTTTGATGTGATTGTTGGGTAATAGGTTTATGCTCTCCCCTTTACAGGGTGACCAAAACACCAAACTTACCTTTTTCATTTCTTGCTTTTCATGTTTTATTAAATCCTTTAGAAGGCCTATCATAGTGGGAAAAAGTACTCACCCTACGAGAACGACCTAAGCGAGAATAACCAAAGCCAGGTTTTTTGACCCACTCTAATCAAAAGTGAATTCTAGGGAAACCCATATTCAACGGAAGTGAGCAAGATAATCATCCCCAAAATATTTGTTCTAAATATTGGAAGGTCTCCTACGGTAGTTTAGCTATTGCCACACTGAACGGATACCTTTACTATGAACCATAGTGTAGAAATCCAACTGTGTCATTATCCAAACATCATAATAATCACAGTGGAAGGGGAGGGAAGAATTTTCCCCCAAGACACTCACCATATAATTGTTGGAGTTGAGAAGATACAACACCACAAAAGCCCAAACGATCTTTGCAAGCAAATAACCTGTTACAAGGAGAAGCAAAGAGAAACAAGAATGGAAATGCTCAAGAATGTGGAGCAAAGTATTCACCTGAAAATGTAAAATGAATAATGATACAAAAGATAGTTTTCAACTACATATAGATGAAAACCCTAAAAAGGAAAACCCTAGGCTTGCACAATAATAATTAATAAAGTAATTAATTATTATGCACCTAATGTTAGCTTAAGTGAAAAAGAGTTAAAAGGAAACTTTACATAATTAAACAAATATTGTTTAATTAATAAAGTAAATGTCCAATTACTCTAACAATAATTGCCACGGATTATTTGCTCAAGGGATGGAGAAATCTAATCTTGAGTACACACCTAGAAAAGACAAAAAATCGGCGCCCTTTAGGGGGTGACACATCTGTGTGAGTTGACATAATTTTAAGATGTGGGTTGTGGTTGCTATGATGACCTTTTTGACAAATAAGAGTGAGTCTGTCTGAAGTGCTTATTTTGTTCAATACCCATGAAAATCTCAAGAACATACAATCTTTGTTTAGATTTTATGATTTGCAAACAATTGTTTTCTACTATATGTCATGTTTTTCCAAATTTAAATCAGATAAAGATCATCCAAAACATCAAACTGTCAAAACATGTATGTTGCAGTGCAGTAATTGGATAGTTAAGCGCATCCCTGGTATGTTTTAGAGAAACTATGCTCTATTTCGGCATATTTATGCTCTATTTTAGCGTACATGTGCTCTCCTTTAGCGCATTCATGCTCTGTTTTAGCACATTTGTGCTTTGTTTCAGTGCATTCATGCTCTGTTTTAGTGCATATGTGCTCTGTTTTAATGCATATGTGCTCTGTTTTAGCGCATACATGCAATAGTTCAATGCATAAATTGGATAGTTTAACGCATCTGCTGAAAATTTTAGCACATCTATATTCTGAACCTGGGTAATTTTATGACAGCTGAAAATATACTATTCAGTCTAGTATTTTTCTATGCTCGGGGTTTGGAAGTCTGCAATTTTTTTCCAAGAAGTCCCTAGAGAAGAAGATTAAGAAGCCAAAGAATTCTCTCAATTATAAGAAGCTATTGAAAAAGAGAAAAAAATTATACCAAAGTTGAAAAGTTTTTCATGAACATAGAACTTTTATTCATTAATATCATGACTTCGTTAGAGGTTTCACTGATGATTTTTCCTTAGAACCATTATATTCACAAGCTTTCTTTCAAAGAAGAGCTCTTTCTCAAAGGCATAATCACAGTCAGCCTATTCAGTCATCTTTTATCCCCCAACCAGCAATTTGTAATCTACTCATCCCAATCAAGTTTTCCAATAGAGACCTTAAGAACATTAGGCATTTATCAAAAATCCTTATTTTTACAAAACTATGATCAAACCTCACAAAGTGCAACATCATCTTTATTTTTTGTTTTTTGTTTAATTCCTGCAAACACGATTATCATCCTTTCAATCAGCGAATCATGAGCTAAAGATTAGAAATTTCATAAGTCATATCAATAGAATCTTTGTTCTATTTTGACTTAGATATCCATCAAAATTGCACTATTTCATTTTTTTATCAAAGTTAGTGGAAATTTGGCAAAAGCTTATGCATGTTGTCACAAGATCTCAAAAGCACATAGAAGGAGACGAGAGGGAAATTACATTAAGCAACATGGGTGATAAAAGCAATAATGGTGATAAGGAGGAAAATCCTTTTCACAGACTTCACACTGGGAATAATTTGAATAATGATGAGATAACCGAAGAAGTGCTTCAAGAAACAGAACAAGATCCTCAATTCCATACTCTTATGGATAGATTTTTGGAACAAAACAAGGAAAGATATTTCCTTTCATTAGCTAATCAAGGAGTTAAGCTACCTATTTATTTTGACACGAAAATGCTTAGAGAGGATCCTGAGGCCCCCTTAATGATTTTAGTGCTCTTACTCAACAGATAAGAGCATTACAAGGGAAAATAAAAGAAATACAAGGGGGTACAACAAAGAAATATGTTTTCGAAGATATTTTCCCATATTCATTTGACAGGAGTCTTACCATGATTCCTTTCTCAAAACATTGTGAGATCCCAAAGTTTGATAGGTATAATGGAAAAATGGATCCCATTGATCATGTGAGGGATTTCCAAAATATGAGCTTAGAATTCACTCATGAAGATACTTATCTAATGCGATTGTTTCCATGAAGTCTAGGTGGACAATCCATGGAGTGGCTTTCAAAGATCACTCCCCCCATCAGAACATTTGAGGAGTTAATAAATAAGTTCATATCGCAGTACTCCTATAATATACAACACCAGATAACCATGCTCGATTTATGTAGAGTAAAAAAAAAGATTGGGGAACCCTTCACCACATTATTACAAAGGTGGAGAAGGTTGTTTTCAAGATATTCCCGTCATGTTCTTGAAAATGAAAAGATGGAAATCTTCATCGACAGTCTGAATCAAGAGATGAGTTATAGGATAAATCTTCATTGTCCTCAATCATTTGAAAAATTGATTGAAAATGCAGTTACCATTGAATGTTCCTTGGTCAAGCTTGGAGTTTTAAAGCTTGATAAAGAAAGTCCAAATTCATATAACAACAATAACAACAACAACCACAGCAACAACAATGACAAGTCACAATTTTGGACTCGAACTAAAAATGTTGTGAATGATGGGGTGGTAGATGCTAACGTAAATGTAAATCCCATCATTCTTAATGTATCAGGTGTCCAACACACCAATAATGCTATAAATTCTAGTAACCAAAGAAATAATTCCAACCAAGGAAATATGACCAATAATCGCAGTAATAATCTTGGCAATAATCAAAATTCAAATGCGCCCAGATCTCAATTTTTTTTAAATCGATGGATTTTTACTCCCTTGGGCCAGTCTTTGGAATCAATTCTTAAAGAAATATTGAATCAAAATACTATTACATTTCCACCATATAGAGATTATGAGCATCGAGTTAAACCACCATCTTGGAATGACTCATACTATTGCGATTATCATAGATGCAAGGGTCATAAGACAAGTAATTGCCAAGGGTTAAAGAATCTCATTCAGTATTTCATTGATAATCGTACCATAACGGTTGAGGGACATAATGCCAATGATGATCATCAAGCATTCAAGGACCCTCTCCCCAATTATCAAAAAGGGGAATCTTCAGGTGACAAAGGCAAGAATGTGAATCATGTCTATGACACCATCATCAATCATATTTACACCGACGATCAGCAAGTCAATTCTATCAGGATTAAAGGAAAGCAATAATATTGAGAGGTTAATGCTAGAACAAGGGGATAGGCCAAGATCATTGTGAAAGGAAATTCATCTAAGTTGGCGATTCCCCCTCCAAGTCAATACAATTTGGTTGATCAACTGCGCAAAACATCGGCCCAAATTTCTATCTTGGAGTTGCTCAAAATATCACCAGCACACAAAGACATTCTGGAAAAGGCACTCGTTGACACAACTATGTCTCCTGATCTGGATATCAATAAATTTCAAGCCATGGTGGGATACTTGTCCACACCCACATGTTTATCCTTTGCTGAAAAGGATGATTCCTCCATGACCCATCCCCATAATTCATCACTTTATCTAGATGTCATGGTTCATAAAGCCTGAATCAAATGTTTTTTAATAGATGGGGGAGCTGGATTAAACAATTGTACTTTAAAATTGGTCCTTGCTTTGGGATATTCAAAGGAATCTATAGATTCGTGAAGGAAAATTACAATCAAAGCATATGATGATGAAGAAAGAGTTTCCAAAGGCCTCATCATGCTACCAATTAGAGTGGGACCTGTTGTGAAGAATACCTTTTTCCAGGTTCTAGATTGGGATTTATCCTATAACATACTCTTGGGTCACCCGTGGATCCATGACATGCAAGCAGTTTCGTCTACTTATCATCAATGCTTAAAGTTTCCATATGACAGACAAGAAGTAACAATACTGGCAAAGCATATTAGCAGCTAGACTTTTTCTAACCTTAGAGAAACTCAAGACACATTTGTCCCACATAATAGAGAGGCTTTGGCCATTTCTACTTCAAAAAACAGTGAACAAGCAAGGGAAATGATAAAAAAAATTGGCACCAAGCTAAAATTTAAAGATAATGGGGTGGGAGAATATTCTTTATGTCTCTCTAATCTACCTGTGTCCCCAAGATCCCATGGTCAACAGTCAACATCCATACAACAAGCTACAACAACTTTAGTATCAGGCACACAAGCTTCGGTTCCCATCACCAAGTTTGATGGAAGATTTATCAAGGTAGATACTCAAGAAAGTGAAACAGGAGACAGGGCTATCCTTGATTGGCTCTATAAAGATGAAGATAAATCAGTACAACATGTCAAGTTACCCACTAAGCAATATGGAAAGGGTTATACAATAATGCAACGAATGGGTTATGAAGGAAATGGCCCTATGGGCAAGAGAAAAGAAGGTATTGTTGAATCTATCCAATTAAAAGCAATGCACCCTAGAGATAAAACTGGGTTGGGATATGGTGAGGATGCAAAGGAAGAAATAGTACAAAGAAAATCCAATGAGGAATTAGCTGACATGGTTCTTAGAATACAGGAAAACAATAGTGACAATGACTCCAATGAATATGAATGGGACACCATTTTTGATGATAAATTTTGGAGGGACAAACAGGTGGATATGGTACAAAAATATACACCCACACTCACACAAGGGGAAAGCTCAAGGCCTCCACTTGATTATGTCTTACAGAGTGACCATGACTCAAGTGATGATGATTTGATTCAAAATGATACAGATAATTGATAGGAGGAGACCATCATAGATCTTCCCCATAGCAAAAATGATAATAGTATCATGACCTTAACCACTCGTGACCTTACCCAACTTGACGATCCATTTACCTTGGTCCATCCCGAACTCATTGACTGGGAACAAATTGCACCAATTGACATCCTGAATTTTCCCAATGATGAAACCATCATAAAATTTATGTGTTCATCCAACTCAAAAATAGGTTCCACCAGCGAGTCACAAGATCAAAGTTTTAGATAGGAAAGTGCCAAGTTTCTCAGCTACAAAATTAACAACATAAAAGAAAGATCTAATGGTGAAAACCTAACAAAGGCAGTATTAGATCATGAAAAAAGAAAAATAAAGAGTGTATCCAATAGTGAAAACCTTTCAAAGGCACTAGAGGATGGGAAACTTGACACTCTTTCGGAGCACTATCAGGAAAGGTCTTCCATTTTTATAGAACCAAAAGAGGCACTCAATATAGGTACTATGAAACATCCCAAAGTCTTGCAACTTGTTGCATCCCTAACAGAAGAGGAAATCCTAGGACTTACGAAATTCCTTAAGAGTAATCAAATCAATTTTGCATGGTCATATGCATATATGCTTGGATTAGATCCAAATCTCATCATGCATCATTTATCCATCAGGCTGGGGGAAAAACCTGTGAAGCAAAAAATCAGAAAAATGCACCCACATGTTGCATTACTGGTCAAGGAGGAATTAAAGTAACTGTTAGATGTAGGATTCATTCGATCTATAGACTATGTGGAATGGATCTCCAATATTGTACCTGTATCAAAGCTAGATGGACAAATTAGAATTTGTACAAATTTCAGGGATTTAAATAAAGCATGCCCAAAGGATGATTTCCCTCTGCCCAACATAGATATGATTGTAGATTTGACTATTGGACATACTATGTATTCAGTAATGGATGGATTTTCGAGATATAACCAGATAAAGATTGTGCCTGAAGATCAAGATAAAACATCATTCACATGTCTTTGGGGTACATATTGTTGGAACGTAATGTCATTTGGACTAAAAATGCAGGAGCTACATACCAATGGGCAATGACTACAATCTTTTATGACATGATGCATACATTCATGGACGTTTATGTAGATGATCTCATGGCCAAATCATACACAAGGGAAGGACATTTGGCTATCTTATCTAAAAAAATTGTCAGAATGGAAAAATTTAAAGTCAGACTTAATCCTAAGAAATGTGTCTTTGGGGTGAAATCTGGAAAGCTGCTAGGTTATATTGTGTTAGAAAAGGGAATTGAGGTGGATTTGGCTAAGGTACAAGCAATCCTCGATATGCCACCACCAAAGAACATTAGTCAACTATGCCCATTGCAAGGACGATTGCAATCCATCAGGAGATTCATTGTGCAACTGGCAGATAAGAGTTTACCATTCACTCATCTCTTACATAAGAATGTTCCATTTAAATGGGAGGATAGATGTGAAGTAGTGTTTGATCACATAAAGCATTACCTAATGATTCCGCCATTGCAAGGTGAACCACTTATATTGTATATTTCTTCCATAGAAGTGTCCTTGGGAGCATTATTGGCACAGGAAGACAAAACAAGAAAGGAGCGAGCAATATATTACATTAGCCAAACATTGACAAGTCAAGAGCTAAATTACACCTTCATTGAAAAATCTAGCTTGGCAGTAGTGTTTACTTCTCAAAAGTTGCGACACTATATGATAGCTCATACAATAAAAATTGTGGCTAAGATTGATCCTTTAAAATATCTTCTAAGTAAGGCAACCCTAACAGGTAGATTGGCTAAATGGGTCATGATCCTAATTGAGTTTCACATTCATTATGTGGATCAGAAGGATATCAAAGGACAAGTAATACCAAATTAGTTGGCAGAGGCACCAATGCAAGTAGAACATCCAATACACATTGAGTTTCCAAACATTGATGTTTTCATGACAACCACTAAACAATCATGGGCACTTTATTTTGATGGCTCCTACACTCAACATGGCTCGGGGGAAGGAATTAATTTCATCACAGCTCAAGGGCATACAATTCCAAAATCTTATCGTCTGATGTTTCTTTGTAAAAATAACATAGCTGAGTATGAGGCTTTGTTAATTGGAATGAGAACTACATTAAACTGGAGAATCACAAAACTGCAATTTTTTGGTGATTCATAACTTGTCATAAATTAGATAAATGATGAATATCAAACTAAAGATGACAATTTAATGCCTTACAAAAACATGGTGGATGACTTCAAGAAATACTTTTTTGATATCAAGTTCACGCAAATTCCACATACTAACAATAAGGTTGTGGATGACATGGCTACAATTGCCTCACTACTCCAATTGTCAAAGAACCAAGCTCGGTACGATTTCCTGGTGGAACAATTGTTTTCTCCCACCTATGATAATCCATAAACTCAAATCATTTGTCACCTAACTAGTTCAGATTCTCCCTTGTATGGCAAAATCTATGCTTATCTAAGAGATACAATTTTACCCCTAGATTTGTTTAGGAATCAGAAAAGGAATTTCATACATCAATATTCTCGTTAAACCTTAATTTTTGACATCTTGTACCAATGTGGTCTTGATGGTACCCTCCTTCGATGTCTCAAATGCGATGAATCAAAAAAATCCTTATAGGAGGCACATGGTGATATTTGTGGGACTCATTCAAGTGGACTAACCTTGGCAAAGAAGATTGTTAGAATGGGTTACTATTGGCCGACCATGGAGAAAGAGTCATTCATCTTTGTGAAAAAAAATTCAAAATGTCAGATTCATGAGAATCCCATTCACGCTCCTGCTCAGGAATTACAACCCTTCACCACAACATGGCCTTTCGCTCAATGGGGATTGGATTTGGTTGGCAAGATGCATCCGTCATCATCAAATGGAAACAAATTCATTATCACAGCCACTGACTACTTTACTAAGTAGATTGAATTTTTTCCCTTAACAACTATTACCAGAAAAAAAAATTTATCCTTCATTTTAAACTATATCATATGTTGGTATGGCATTCCCAACTCCATTATTACAGATAATGGAAGAGCTTTTAAAAATCAATATGTTGATGAACTTTGTGAAAGATTTCACATCCAACACAGGTTCTCTATGCCTTACTATCCACAGGGAAATGGCCAAGCAGAGGCTTCAAACAAAAAAATTTTGAAGATTCTGAAAAAACAGTGAATGATGTTGAATGTGATTGGCATGTCCAATTAAATCCAGCATTGTGGGCATACAAAATCAATATTTGCACGCCAATAGGTGCTACCCCATATGCTTTGGTTTATGGAGAAGAAGCAATTTTTCCATTAGAATTTGAGATTCCCTCACTTTGGGTATCATTGAAGGGTCTCATAAATGATGAGGATTACAAAGTATCAAGATTGCAAGAGCTAGAACTGCTTGATGAACGGCGACAAAGTGCAACTAATCATTTAAAGGGGTATCAACAGGTTATGTCCCACAGTTATAATCACATATTCAAACCATGAGATTTTCAAGTGGGTGACTTAGTTCTCAAAGAAAACCCTCGTAATTAGCAAGATCGGGTAAAAAAATGGAAGTTAGTTTTATTTTTACTATAAAACGTGCTATTTCGAGAGATAAATCGACAATTTCTCTTCAAAATCATGCAAAAATTTTCAATCATCGTCACTATCATCCAAATCATGTGATTTATCTCCCGAGGGGGCATATAGCATCATCAGTTAATTTTCAAAGTCAGGGGTAAATTTTCAGAATCTGAATTATTTGAATTTTTCTTTGAAGCAATGCGTAAAACACATCACTTCAAACAGAGGAAAAATTTATACATCTAAAAATGGTCATTATAAAGCAAGCCTATTAATTAATTAAATATGAATTATTTAATTAATCTTCTAAAGTCATCTACATATAAATAAATTTAATTATTTATTTATATTGTTCATTTTTCTAAATCTTCTAGTTTAATTAAATAAATAAGTTTATTTAATCATTGCTATCTTCTTCTTAATTAAGTTAAATAAATTTCATTATTTATTTATATTAATTATCATGATTCTAAATTTGAATTTTCAAATAATAGAATATTCTGCTAACTCACCCTTCACTCCATATTTAAATTAAATATTGTAAATAATTAATTTAATACCTTTTTTTCCTCACCTTTCACATAATTAAATATTGTAAATATTTAATTACACATCTTTTTCACCTCTCACATAATTAAATATTAATTATTTAACTATGGAAGCTTCCAAAATCCAAGTCATATGTAATTAAATAGATTTATTTAATTAATTAGGAATTATCCTCAACTTTCAACCAAATTTCATAAATGAAAAGACAAATGGAAATTTGTTTCCATTTTTGAATGATGATGGTTTTGTGGGTTGAAAACATTCCTCCATTTTTCTCTCAACCTTCCACCTTTCTCTCTACTTCCAAAATCTCCCACCGTTCATCTTGACAGGTTTGAATTTGACCGTTGATATTTGCCAACTAGATTCTTGCCTCCAAAAATCTATCAATACAACCCTTTTGTGAGTAGATTTCATCCTAGATTTTGTAAATTTAGCCTGATTACTATAGTTGCATTTGAATCAGCATTTTAGCATAGCATTTCAAGTTCATAACATAGCATCTTAGTTTCATATCATAGTTTAAATCATTTAGCAAGTAAACATGCATGTTGCATAATCTCGTTCTCCTAAGTTGTCATTCCAACAAGCTACTGCTTACACCAACTGAGAGCCAGTAACTTGCATTAAATCTTTGGAGATAGAGGACAATGGAATGCTTTTGTAGGAGTTGTTATTTAGAGTTTGTTTTATCTTTTTAATTAATTTCCTTTGATTTAATGTTTCATTGGTGTGTTGGTCTATCATTTTCATTAGTACACATATTCTCACACACACTTTTATTTCATGTGAGATCAAGATTTCAAGCAACAAGTACAATATGAGGAAGACTTCACAAGGTGGTGAAGGGAGGCCATCAAAATGCCCCAAAAGTAGACTTACCATAAATTCTTACTTCGGCAATGTTTTTGATCCATCAGATCAAGTTGGAACTACATCAACTCTTGCACCAAATATTAATGAAGAAGGCATTGACAATACCTCACAGGAATATTGGAATGAGTTAATTGAGTTAGATGAGGATGACAATGCCACAAAAAATGTTCCAAGGGATATCTAGAGTAGCCAAAATTGACCTGGATGAAAATATTGGTTTTGTAGATGATGATGTTGTAAGGAAGAGGAAAATAAAAGAAAAATAAAAATGGGGCATGAGTGGGATATGACAAGGAATTTTTGGATTGATTGGGTGTTAAAGTGCCCATTCATTGAACTAGTGGAGAATGTAAACAAAGATAAACCTCCAATAGAATTCAAGTGTAATATTTGTAGTTTGAAATATAAAAAAGATAAGAATTTGCAACTAAATCTTGGCACTATAGAAAAAAATATTGGTAAAGTTTATGAAAAAAACCATAGACAGAAAGCACAAATCAGTAGTAAGATGGAAATAAAAGGAATAATTTCTTCATGTTAAGTATGCCCTAGAATATGATGAACATATGCAAAGAATAGAAAAGCTTGTTGAATGTAAAGGTTCAATTGAAGCTCAATTTGGAAAGATAATGGTAGGAGCACAACTCAAAAAACTATTCAAATGAGTGTTGGTTTTCATATTCTGTCCAAAGGGAATCCTATGATAGACTACCCAGAATATAATAAATTATATCTTTTTTGGGCATTCTTAACTTTCTTAGCACACATTGGTCAATTAGCTCTGGATGGGAATGGGAAATTTTCCTTGCTCGGGTGTAAAATAAGATTTACAAGAAAAAATAAGATTCAACCTTCATTGCATTATCTTTAGATGAAGTTACTATAGTAGATAATACTTCTTGGGTATGTATGCATGTGCATACTGTACACTAACATGTCTTCCAACCTCATCTACTTTGTGTTCATAAAATAAAAGATATTTTGAAATCGTAAAATCTATTTGAACTAGTTAAGAAATCTTTGAATGAAATTAGAGGTATGGATGATTTCAAAATTGCCAAAAAGTTCGTGTGTGTAGGAGCTAATGGAGCTTCAATAGTGCAAGGTCACAAGAATGGTCTTTAAATAAAGTTACAAACTACTTGTTCACCATACATGATTTCCATTCACTGCATGGTCCACATAATGAATTTAGCATTTAAAATTGTAAGCAAGTTTCCTTTAGTATCAAAAGTTAAAAATCTAGTCTGTGAGCTCTACTCATACTTCTACTAAAGTCCCAAACATTTTGTGGAGTTTCAAAATTTTGTTGAGGGAATAATAGGAGGAAAGAAGCTTCTTGAGGATGTTGATACCAGATGGATCTCCTTGCATGGATGAATGCAACTATTTGTTTTAGAATATAAATCCTTGATTGTAGCAATGTACAAACATCACCACATAGTAGACAAAGTTCTTGACCTCTTACACAGGTTAGGTGATATAGAGATACTCTTAACTTTATCTGGTCTTCTCCCCATTTTGAACGAAATAAGCAATCTTGTGAAAAAATCCTAAGATATAACTATGTATATTCATGAATATACTAAACTACGTAAATGACATGTGACTCTTGATAATCTATATCTATTAGATTATCCATTTCAAAGTCCAAAATTAATAAGCTGGAAGTTAATTACCTATTTGAACAATCCTAAAAATTATTTATAGTTTAATGCAAGCAAGTAGTTATGTGTCTTTGTATGTGGATTTGAGATACCAAAGCACTATTGTATGATGGTCAGATGCTTTGCCCGATAAGTACGTATTACAAAGGAATTTTTTAACGATATTGTTAAATCTATAAGTGGTATTTTAAAATCTATTGCAAAATCTATTTTCCTAGATATTCTTGAATGATTCCCTCGAGATGAAATACTTGATTTCATGTCTATTATGTATCCTCAATTTTGGATCCCAGGCCACCGTCAAAACCTAGATTTTTTTAATAAAAAGATAATTAGCTTGGTCAAACTCTTTTTGAAAAGTTCAAAATATAATGGACAAAAAATAGAAGGAATTATAAATGCAACTAATCTTAGAGAACAAGCTTCTCATTTTGCAATAAGTATGATTGACCAATTTGACTCCATGGAGAATCCCATACAAGTGGGATCAATAAAAAGGGTTTGGGAAACTTTTGGTAAGAGTGAAATATTGTGTGATTCATTATAATAATATTTCAAACTTGTTGATTTATGTCAAACAATGATATTGGGGTCAATGGAGGATGAAAGAGTTTTCTGTGCATTGGGGTTTTTGAAATCAAAGATAAGAAACAAACTAGATAAGAATTTGAAAAATTTCTTGAGGATGTATATAACTAGGTACAATATTTGAATTTTTCCTTTTGAAAGGGAACTCACAATTTGGAAGTTCATATGTGAAAGAAGAGGGTTGTGTAACATTTCAAACGTTAGTGGCAGTGACACAAATGATAGTGACATAGTGAAAGTTGAACTTGAAATGAAATTAAGAGGATGTATGTAGGGCTAAGAAAATGAAGACTAGACTCAAAGTCAAGATGGATCTCAATCTCATCATCAGAGTGAGGATCCAGAGGTAAATTGGAAAATGCAAGGAATTTAGAAATTTTTAGGTATTTATACTTCACTTCATGAATCATATTCCAATCTATCATTGAAAATATTTTATATTGTATTCCATGAAATTATGAATTAGATTGAATAAATTAATGTACTACTATTTTCCATTGTTCCAAATTTCCAATGTAGAATCTAGATTCTAAATTTTAACTGTTGTCTATAGATTTAATAGGTTCTAGGTTTTTAAATTTTATATTACATTTCATGAATCATAGATTCATATTCCAAACTATAGTTGATGGTATTTTATATTGTATTCTATGAAACTATTCATCAAATTGAATAAATTAATGTATTAATGTTTTCCACTATTCCAAATTTCTAATGTATAATCTAAATCTAAATTTCAAGTGTTGTCCAAGTATTTAGCAGCTTCTAAGTATTTAAATTTTATATTGCATTTCATGAATCATAGATTCATATTCCAAAGTGTAGTTGATGATATTTTATATTGTATTCTATGAAATTATGAATAAGGTTGAATAAATTAACATATTATTAATAATTTCATATTTTAATTGTTTCATATTGATAAGTTCTACATGTACTCAATGATTCATCATTCAACTCAATACTTAATAACATATTAACAATAGTAGCATATACAACATTAGAAATCATTTAATATGTATCTAGTAGTAGAAACCAGAGTTTTTCTTCAATTGAGAAAATAAATAATGCAGATAATTGAACATATTAATGAATTTGAGTTTTCTATTGATTTTAAAATGAAGGAATACATAGAGGCAATGCAAAATATTTCTCAAAGATAACTATGCATAGAGCTAAGTTGGAAACTCATATTATCAAATCATTCTATCAGATTTTATAGCATGCTCCATTGTTCATCTAATGTAAGTGTAATTTGTTGTAACTGATAGTGTTTGAATTGAAATTTTTTTAACAATTCATGATTGAAATTGTAACTTAACTTGAATGTTTTAATCAAAGTTGCATTCAAAGTTATTAGTGGTTTGATGGAATCTAAATAGTTCACCTCATCTGGGTTTTGAGGAAATTGGTCCAAATCTATCTTCCTTGTATCCTCCATCTTCTTTCTGAAATCATCCTTTAATGAATCACTATGTTGCAAAAAAATCATTGGCAAGCCAAGCTCTATCAAGTTCCTTAAATTTTTATCTAGCTTCATCTTTTCTTGTAGCATGATCTAGAAATTCCTCTATTCCATGTATTCTCAAACACTTTTGAATGATAGATGACACCTTCATTGAGGCATCAATCTAGTTATTAATTCATTTTTATTTCAATTCATTGTCACCAGCTTTAAAGATTGTTTGCAAAATTTGATTTACAATTTTCTCTATTGAAATCACACTTTTGGTGCCCCCTACATATTTCTTGAGCTTCATATTATGTACTATTAGATCATAAATCAATTGAAATAATTTACACAAATGATCAATCCTCTACATTATTTTCTCCCAAATATTTTGTTTCATATGCCTCATTATTTCTCTACAAAATGTAGTTAACTTATTTTGACAAGACTTTATTTCATTTTTTGCTTCCCTCAGCTCTGCTACCAATCTTTCACTATTTTTTCTCTCTTCCTCCAATTTTTGTTCCCAACATTTTTCTTTCGCCAGGTTTTGTTTTAATTTTTATAAAGTGGACTTTTCATCATCATATTTCTTTTTTCTCTCATATAACCTTTCATTTAGTTCATTCAATTCCACCTTTGTTTGTTTATCCTCTTTGATTGTAAATGTAGAGGTAATTTTTTATTCTTTTTTTCTAATTCATTACTCTTGTTATTTGTTGCTTTCCTCTTTGATTTCTCATTTTCTAGGTCTTCTTGTAACTTTTCTATTTGAGTCTACAACCTTTTCTCTCTCTCTCTTACTTTAGCAATGATGTGTACACCGATTCATTTTTCTTTTTAATACATTAATTTTGTCAAAAAAATTGTATCCAAAAAAATCCAATTGGAAAAAGTTCACCTAAAATTCAGAGTGATCCATCTAATTCTTTGGTTTATTTTGAATTGTAGGAACAACAGACATGTACTCCATGATTTTTGTGATAAATGTGTTTAATACCTTGGTTATTGCAAGCTCTGAAGTTATAGTAGATGTACTCTATATTAGTTGCTTCCTTTTTATATATTTCCGATTTCTTTTTAAACTCATCATTATAATCAAAACTTGGGGCCATAGACATAATAGAATTCTTGAATGACAAAGGATTACTGGCAATGATGGGAACATATCCAATTATTTAATACTAAGCTTGAGGTTGAGGATTAGATATTTCTATTGTAGTCACACTAACTAGAGGACTGCATATAAATAACTCCTTTGGGTGGAAATTAAGGTAGAAAACTAGTAGTTGGACTTGAACCTATCATATAATCCTTTGTTTCTTTAGAATGCCTTGATCACTGGGTGTTTGTGTAGTATCTTGTATTGTTGGCCTCTTATGTGTAATTTTTTGTTTTAGCACATGTTGACTACTACTAATACTACTACCCATACCATCACCACTAGTGGAAGTACCAGTTGCATTAGATTCTCCACCATGGGCATGTCCTAGTTGTGATTGTATTTGACCATGAGGATTAGGAATTGAAGTTCTAACAAAATGAATTGTTTCACCTATCCTTGTATTCCCTTGGGATTTTTAATTATCTCCAATACCTTGCAAATCACTAGGTTTTCTATGGCCTACCTCTATTGGCACCCAAATGCCTTGTCCTTTGGACCCCAAAAAACCACCTTCATAACTTATTTTTTTGACTATGGTTGCTCCTAAAGTATATGTTTGTTTTGTGGTCTCACTTAAACCATATTTGACTTTTCTTGCATATTGTAAACTTTGTTCTTCCCTATCATCATCAGATTCGTCATCAGTTTCTTCAACTTCATAGGGATGCTCTTTATTCCACAAATTGCTAAACTTGTAATCTTCTTCCATATCTTGAAATGCTACACTAGTTTTTGGTTCACCTAGATCCTTCCTCATAGACCAAAAGGTAGTAATTTTTATTGTGTCTAATTCTATTCTCTACAAGCTCTCCTTAAAGAATCTAGTATTTTTACTTTAGTAGATGGTAGATCACTTTTTTCATAAAAAAAATTTGCACCTCCTAATTTTCTTCTCTGCTTCTCTTTGCTGGTGCAATGCCATATTTTCTCCTGGAAATTGTTCAAAAAAAAACCTTTCTCAGCAATAGTTTTCTCCATTGTTGTTTTTCCCTCGTCCCAAGAATCCTTGTTTTTCAAGTTTTCAAGCAAGGGTTTATTTTGATGTTGAATTATACTCGCAACATTCTTATTGGAGATAATCCTTGATTTAATGGTGTCACATGGATCATACTACTAGTGAGAGACAACATCAAATTGATATTTTTTCAAAATTTCATATGCCTCACTAAATGCTTTTCTCTAGAAAGTGAACCCTCCACATGAAAAAGGTAAAGGAAATACGGTCTTCTTTTGCTAACTGACAAAGTATAGTTGATCAATACTCTCCATTTTTCATACACATTCCAATGAAAAAACCCTTTCTGTTGCATGTATTGGAAGTTTGTATGGCTCTATTGTTTATCCATTAAATCCTAGCACAATATATTCTTCCATTAAGTACCAATCAACCAATTGTATTTATTTTCCTAGTTGAATGTAATCTCTATAAGACATAGGCGATCTAGGCATTGGAGTATTTGTAATTGCTTGATACAATGGAGCCAAAATATAGTCTACAAAATGATTGTAGTCCATTCAAGAATCATGCATCCTTATCTCCAGACTACACAATTAGTACATTATATTTCTATATTAAAAATTAGAGTTAAATTTAATAGTTGTCCTATATTTTTGCACCATCTATTAATTGATCAATTTCAACAAGAGGTAGCATCATTCCAATGTTTCGTCTTAAATAATTCTCAATTTTTGATCTTTGTAAATCTAACATAGGGTGATTCCAGAGGTTTGAGTTCACAAGCCTAGCACTTTGTTCATTTCATTTTGGAATTCAACTATAGCCATCAATCAAACCTTCAATGATATAAACATGTATTTTAAAGAATTTTTAAAATTTAAAGTGTGTCAGGATACAAAATCCTCATGAGATTGTATCATGTGTCATCATTATATTGCTCACAACGCTAGCCTTCGATAGAGAAACCATTGGAGACATTGAGATGATTCCTTTTGTCCCTATTTCATGGTTTCATAAGTCACATATAGATATTCTTGAATCATCTCGTGGACCTGTGGAATCCCTTTTAAAATCATGAAATTTGAACATATCCCCTTTCCCCGGTTCCACTAAAATTAACTTAACCTTTATAAAACTATCTGCAAACTTGTTGAATTATTCTGAAATGAAACCACTAAAAATGAGTCAAGTGTCAACCCTTATGTAGTTCCATGAGTGTTCCATTCCTTAATAAAATACTTCATGTGGATTAGGGGAAAGGAACAATAAGCAATGGGGACCATCTATTAAGTGTGGGCTCACTTAATCCATTTAATTAAGCAGATGTGAAATATTCTTCTTAAGTGAGTCCTAGGAGAGGATCAAGGGGTCAATCACTTAACATTGCAAAGGACTTAATAAAATGAATAATGACATCAAGAAGTGGGGGAGCAGGTCAATGAAAAATTAGAAACAAAGTGTGAGGTGAAGCAAACTAGGTAGGGTTTTTTAGGGGTTTTGAACTTAAATTCACATTTAAAGCAGCATTTTAGCAAACACTAGCAAGAGTGACAATGTTTTAGCAAACCCTAGTAAGAGTGTTGTTTAATGGTAAAAGCCTCCAAAATATCACTTCTCACATAAAATATAGATAAATATTGATTTGGCAATTGGATGAGAACATTTTATTTCTATTTTTAGTGTTTTTGTCAATTTGATGACAACTTTCTTTTTTCATTTGTATTTCTTTATGTTTTAAATATGCATGGAAATATTTCATAATTAGATAATACTTAATTTATTTAAGGAAAAAATCTACATTTGTATAATTTTATTTCATTCTATTATTTAGCACTTACTATTAATTGTTTAATCTAGCCACATGCAACTACAAATTCTAGCCCATCCATGCACAAACACATACTCTATAATATATTAACATACATATAGTTTTTTATCAACATAATCCTTGAAACTTCTTTGGTACAAGTGATAGTAACATTAATTCTAATTACTTGTAATTTGAATAGACACTCAACACATAAAATAGTTCTTTATTATAAATAAATAATGAAGAATAACACAACCATTTATTTTATTACAATTGAATTATAATATTACATAGCTTTTAAAGATGAGTAGAGCATGCAAGCTCTTTTATAAATGACACATGTCGATTTACATTAGACAAAATTGATTCCAAGCTGGTAGTGGTGTCATTGGATGCAAATCATATTCTCAAACCACAAGGCTTTCCTACCATGGTTGGGATCTTTGGATTTCACATGATAACTCCAAGCCACCCTTATGGTTCTATATTTATATAAAATTTTGGACCTTGGTTTTGCATCCCACTATGGTGAAGCATGAGCTGATAGTTAAAATATTTAATATAAAATATATTGCATAATTTACTCAATCTAGCCCACCAGGATAGCCCAAAATGACTTTGAAAATTCCATAGGGCTTGCCTACCATGTTGGGAAAAGGGAAGAAGTGAACATAGAAAATGTTCCTATCTTGGGTACCAACTAGAATTATGCAAAAGATAAGGGGTAGTAAATCTACTCCCACCCTCTTGAGGTAGCTCCAAGGCACCAGGATAGCACAAAATGAATTTGAAAGTCCACAGTTCCTCTTTGAGGGCCTCTATCAAAATAAAGTACGAAAAATTGATGACTTTCAATGTGAAAAAGATTAAAATACTTATGTGGTTGGACTCTTTGTGAAAGCACTTATCTCCATCAAAGCTCCTCATCTTGGTTCAAAACTTGGCTCAAGGGCCAAGTGAACCAAATCAACTTCTTTCCAATTCCACCCATTTTGAACTTGAAGGAAATTGGTCTCTCTTTTACTCTATAACTACATAACTAGAGGAAAGAGAATTTAGATTATCCCCAATAATACCACATCATCTTAATCCTTATTAACCTTAAAAACTAAAAATACTTATCAGATTTCAAAACATTGCACTCAAAAGTGAAACCATTTTATGGGATTTTAAGAATGATAATGATTTCAATTGAACTCACCATGTCTATTTATAGGTTATATGACATTTACTCATGATTCATGTGAGGTATGATTACTTTTTTACGCTAACCAAGTAACCAAATTTACTCATGTGAGAGTTATAATTGTCACCTAAGAGTACCTCAAGTAGTAAGTACTCAAATGATATGAAATCTATTACAAATCTCATTTCGATTGATAACTGGATTTACGACATCATGTACAATACATTGTGTAGATTTCAATATAAGTTATCAAATCAATATATTTTGCTCGCTTTGGATCATAAGAGGAAATTATTTCTTATCTTTTAAAGATATCCCACTAACACATTAAATTAAGAACATCATGAAAGTACATATGGTGGTAATCTGCAGTTTTGCAACCATATTTTCTTAAATGAATAATAATCCCACGGAATTGTGAAAATAAATAAAAGAAAACACATGTCATAATATTTTTCATTTCACGGATTCCCTCTTCATTAGTGAATTTTTTGTTTTTTATATTAAAGAAATGTAGATTATATTGAAGATATAAAGCATGGGTTCACTTAAGTGATTTATTTTTAGCACATGCAGAAAACTATTTTGAGTGTTAGGAAATAAAGGGGGACATAGAATCTCATGAGTCCATGATGCAAGTTTGACATAAGGTTATGACTTAGGGCACTCAAAAAAGGTAATGAAGGATTATAATGTGGGGCTAAAAGGGTAAGGTTTTTTAGGTTTTTAATAATGCGCGTGAATAAAACATCAAATGTTGATCTATGTAAATCTAACGGCTCTAGAGTGATTTTGGAGGTTCGAGTTCGTAATTCTATCACTTCACACATTTCATTCTAGAATGCAACTATATTCATCCATCAAATGTTCATCGAATGATATAAATTTTTTGCATAATTTTAATTTTCTATTACAACTTAAGAAAATGGGAACGGATTGAAGAAGTCCATTGATTCATCGAACAGTGAATTATTTTTATACATTAATTTGAATTTTTTGAGTATATATATTTTTTGATTCATAAGAGCAACACAATGTTGCATGTATTATATTAATCTAAAAATAATAATCATGTTTACAAAAGCTAGATACATCATACAATTAGGGCCTAACCAGGCCCACACAAAAAAAAATTAACCATGACTTTCATACCATGACAAAATGTTGTTATAGATAATTAATAATTTAATAAATAATATACTTTATATTGAAATTAAAGTAGTTAAGAAAAATATTACATCGATTCAAAAGGCTAATTTGTATAGGTCTCACTTGAGCTTGCAAGATTAGAAGGTGGTAGAAAGAGAGGACATGCATGTGGGTCCTCTTTAACATTCTTTATGAGAAAATTAACCGAATTAAAAATATAATATGACTCAAAATATAATGAATCACCGATAGCAGACTGTAAATCATTCAAAGATCTACTAAAATCAGAAGTGCTATCACCAACAAGTCCATTGACCATCGCATATAGAATTGAAACACTACTATCACCATTTAGTAGCTTGTACCTATCAAGAAATCCACCTGATCCCACTATGGATAAACTAGAGCTAATATAGTAGCTCTCCAAAGCTTCAAACAAAGAAAAAAATAAGAAGACAAAAGGCTGGAGATAATCCCAATGAGGAACTTGACCAATTTTACACACCAAATAATATCCATTACATTTGAAACAAATAAAGAAGCAACCTCAAATGGGAGAGCCAAAGGATTATTATGAAGCCAATCTCCACCAACCACTATTGTAATAGCTAACTCCACTTGATCATACTGATATAAGAAAACATAATGTAGCTTCTCCCTTAAGAAAGGTAAATTTTCTCACTTCCCAATGGCAACAAGGGATAAAAACTCTGAATTAGGAACCCATTTCAAGTCAAAAGAATAGAATTATAGAAGAACTAAAAAAATAAGAGAAGCAGGAAAAAATAATTGGAACATAAGTAGGCAAAAATAAGGGTTGACCATGAAATATATAGCTAAAAAATTAAAGAACGAAGAAATCAATACTTGGTAGTAACACATGCGAATTAAATGTCTTGTTTTACCTTAAGCATTATCAATATCCACTAAAAATTCATAATTTCTCTTGCTTCTAATTAGAACTTATAAATATGTTGACACTTGTCTCCATTCCAGAGACCTTATGTAGGAATTTGTTTGTGTGGAAAATTCATCTCAGGATAGAAGTATAACATTTGATATTTTTTCCACCCACATCAATTTTTATTCCTATCAAGTTTAATTCTAATAGAATAAGAGAATTATTGAATTGTTACATTAAAATAACATAAAATAAAGATGTAATAATATAAAACTAATAATAAAAATTATAAATATACATGTCGACATTTATATCTTTGATAATGTAGCACGTATAAAGGTTCTTGTAAATTGTACATAAGAAAGTTGTTGAGTTATTGCTAGTAGTAGAATGTAATATTCACTTACATTTATCAAAATTATCACAATTTTATTCACATAAATTTATTAAAATTATGACAAAACTTCATTCCTCAAAAAATCATATCCCATGATGACCAGCTGACGATGTCCCACTAAAGTGACATTGCAGAAATTTGGCACAAAAGAATGTTAGGTTACAGAAAATCCATCATTTAAGAAGCATGGAATATCCCTTGGTGCATGGATTCCCACTCCAATGAGTGCACCAGCCAAAAAATCCCCTAGGCCTCCCAGATAATCATGTCGAACCATCAGACTCACTAGGAACAACACATCAACCTATGAAACTCCAATGTCTAGTAAAGAAGTTATGAACCATGAAGAAATACCAGTGTTCACTCAATATCTATCAACAACTTCTATGAATTTGAAGACCAACACCAACTTGATAAAGACTATAGTCTATCTGATGAGTAACTTTAAAATCTGTGTAAGTCTTTGGCTAGTAATTACTCCTAGGAAGGTTAATCGTCATTGAGGACTAGTTAGACAAATCGGGGTATCAAATTCCATAATGATTTTTGAGCTAGAGCTTTAATCAAGATTATGATCAACTTCATCAATAATTCTAGCTGAATTTATAAAAAAAAATGGACCTTTTTTTGCATCCCACTATAGTGAAGCATGAGTCAATAGTTAAAATATTTAATATAAAAGACATTACATAATCTGATCAAGGATCTCCATCTTGTTATCTTACCTTTTAATTTTGTCAAAAGAATAATTAAATTTAATCGAAAGGTGATCCAAATTGTCAATTTCTTCATTCACAGTTTGTCAACACATGGGAGAGCCATTGCAAATGTTTTTTGGATTGACATCTGGCCTTAGGTAGAGTATTTTGAAGCATTGGAAAGATAGAGAATTAAATGGATTTTTGTACCTTAATAATTATTAAGATCCACTAACAAGTTAATAAATTTTTCTCACTTCTTATCAGAACTTATAAATATGTTGACACTTGTCTTCATTTTGGAGACTTTATGTAGGAATTTGGGTGTGTGGAAAATTCACCCTGGAATAGAATGATATATATTATTTGATATTTTTCCACCCACACAATGTTTTTTATTTGCATATTGTTTTTATTCACCACGAAAAAAATTATTTGGTTTGAATACAAGTTTAATTCACCAATAAAAGTATTTAATTGGTTTGAAAACAAGTTTAATTCACCACTAAAAATATTTTATTGGTTTGAAAAAAGGTTTAGTTTTCCAATAAAAATATTTTATTGGTTCGAAAACAGGTTTAATTTGCCAAAGAAAATATTTTGTTGGTTTGAAAACAAGTTTCATTCGCCAATGAAAATATTTCATTGGTTTCAGTAAAATTATAATTCACAAATATTTTTGACAAACTTCTAGTGATTACGAAATATTCACCAATTAAATTTATATTTTTCCCAAAAGAAGAAAAAAATCGCCAATAAAATTAATATTTTTCTCAAGAAGTATACAAGATTTGCTAGGTTTTAAGACCTTTTCTTGGGGGTTTCTTAAATTTATCCCTGATAAGCATGAAAATATATCTCAACAAGAATTTAATTATTTATTTAATATAATTTTGGAGTCCTAACTATAAAATTTTATTTTATTGCTTCATATCACCCAACTTAAGCATCTACCCCCCATATTTCTTGAACTCAGTAATTCCCTTCTTGAGAGAATTAGCTAAATGGAGTGCCTAATATTTTTCCTATTAATAATTCATTATGTAGGTGATACCCAGCTCAGAAATTTGTAGATAATCTCTAATAACAAGGAATATCTTATCTAATCATTCATTATGCATTTGCCTACACTTGCACAAATTCTGAAGTTCATAAAAATTCCCTCATATGATCAATAAAACATCATCAATTATTATATAACCTCATTTGCATGATTGTTCTTTACTTTAATATGTTAAGCTATTAAATTGGCTCTTCTTCCAATATTTTCATTTATTAAACATGTTCTTTAAAAACACTTGGATTGCTTTTTGACATCATTTATTCCCAATTTAGGAATTTTAATCATATAGGTACAATTCTTAGAAAAAAGCACAATTAACATGAAAAATCTCATCTGAATTCAGTGGAAGTGCTTAAATTTTAAAAGAAATTTATGTTTGATTTATATTAGATACATAAAAAATAAGGCACTTGACACCCTATAAATATATAACCAGATTTTATGAAATCTCATTCATTTAATGCATATATATATGGCTCTTGTTTCACTATAATGCAATTTTGTACCATCGGTTCTATAAATTCACATTATACTTCTTAGGAAAATCATATTCATTATAATTATATTTCAAGTAGATTATGAGCATGCATTCTGAATGATTCTGGGAGATAATTTTATGGGTAGTGGTGAATAATATAAGGTGAAATCCAATATTTCCTCTTATTTTGAGGCTTCACTCTTAGACATTGGATTGCCTCAGGTCAAGGTGTTGACGCTAACTACATTGGTAGTTAAGGAAGACTATTTAGGAGGATTAGACTATGTTCTAGCTACAACAAGACTTGAGATAAGCATCCTATCTCCTAAAGACATTCCCCACTTCCTCAATGAAGGAATATCAATTCCCCTACTTCCTTTTGTGGGAAATTTTCTTGGCATTACTCTAGCTGAACACAAACAAGGGGTTGCCCTCGGGTATGAATTCCTCCACAATAAAGCTTGAGAAATAAACTAGGACCACCACACAAGGAAAAAAATTTGTAAAATTTTGTGATGTACATGCAATAATTTTTCACTAATGTACATATATCTATATTTGCATTTAGTGGATGGCATTATGAATGTATCTTTTCATGTTCCTTTCTATGATGTGTGGAAAAGTTATTATGCATGTGTTAAGAATCAATATTTTTGTGTGTGTAAGATTTATATCTTAAGGATTGGTGACACGAGCATTAATAGAATCTGGACTAATTTAATTCAAACTTAACCATAAACTAAACCTAAACAATATATCTATATATATATAGCAAAAATAACACTAAATATTACATTTATCCCTTGTGAATAAAGTTGTTTTACTTTAAGGAGTAGTTTTGTAACACTTTTTGTCATTAATCTAGCTAATTTATCCTTAAATTTAGAAAAAAATATTTAATTATAACATTATGATATGCATTCAAATGATCGTTTAATTTGACAATTTCATACTGTGTTTGTGCAAAATTGAAATCACAATTTATAATTATTTCACTAAGATGAAAATAAATAACCTAAGTGTTTTCTCCTTTTAGATTGTAGCTATTGCCATAGAATTGTGCACTTTGCCATAATTTATTGTCAAGTGGATTTGAAACATGTTTTCTCTTTGAAATTTGAGTGTCTATGATCACGAAATCTTCTTGTGCTTTCATTAATTGAGTTGCCCACATAATCTCATTTTTCCTAGTACTTTGCTAAGTATTCATTCATAAACTACTAATTGTAACTTATTTAATCTTATATTTTTTCAATTTGAGGGAAAAACTATCATGAACTGGGAAAGACAAGGATTCATATTCTATTTGTAGTAGGAAATCATTAGAATCTTGTTTATTTAGACTTAATTCTATATGTCCCTTTTGTGTTAGTGAATTATGGCATCTCAATATTTTTTTATATTCATCTTCAATCCAAACCTCATTTATACCAACCATTAATTCCCTTACCTTTCACTTTCAATATAGAAGAAGGAAAAACAACGTCTATTCTTTTTACATTACACTCCTTTAACACAATAGAAGGAATCTTCTTGATTTTCCACCATTATTCTTGTGAAACCCTTTCTATGACAAGCAAATTAGGCAATGTCGATGGAATATTTTGTTCTGCCTTATGTAACTTTATGAATCAATCTCTTGATTTCTCGTTATTGATGAAAAAACTTAAATATGTATTATCATAATAATCAAACAACTGATTATTGTTTGTAACAATATCTACTACAATTCTTCCATTTCCTTTTGATTCATTCTTGTTAAATAAATGAGTTGATAAATTCCTAATATTATTTTTGCATTCAAAAACTTCGGTTAAAGAAATCAATTTTTTGACGACTAAGCTCATTATAACCAAGAAATATGTACAATTGATTTTACTCTACTTGTTAGTTTCATGAATCCTACATTTATCATTCAATCCAAATTTGAAGAAATTTTCAAGGTAAAACTTCTTATTTAAAATTCTTTGAATAGATGGGACATTCATGCTATGTGAAAATTCATCATATGATTTATTATTCTTTGAAACCCTCATTATGACATGAATTTCAGATCTTGGAGAATACTACTCCTATTTTACTTCTAAACTTTCTTACAAGATCTAACACCTTTGCATCCAAAAGATGTTTCCCTCCTTCTAGTGCTACTTTTGTTGATGTGAATGTTACAAATGCCAACATACATAGATTTTTTAATAATGGACAAAAAAAAATATCATATCTTGAAAGTTTAACTAAATTCGATTAAGAATTTAACTATCCCAAGGCTCAGGAATGTCAGGTCTTGACCTACTAGGTTCGCTCAGGGTTTGTTGTTCAATTGTTATTTTCACATGGGGGCCTACTTATATCTTGAAGGTTGATCTCATAAAATTCTAAGTGATGTAAATAAATTCAACAAATCATTCACTCATCACTTTTCATAATCCATTCCATTTCAATTTTCCAAAATAAACTTCGAAAGCTTAAAGGTGAGAGTGGAAAAATGCCTAAGAAGTTAAATATTTTTCGATATTTCCCACACACATATTGAAAGATAAGTAAACTAAAGAAGAGACTATTTTGTATTTCACCAGATTACTTCATAGCAACATACAAGATAATGAAAGAGTTTAGAGAACAAAACCATTCACCAACTAAATAGCTTCAAAATGCACCCAAAAATGGCATAGAAAATTGATTATTTCACCAAGGATAAATGATTATAGTTGTAGACACCTAAATTTGACCACTTCCATATGGTCAAAATCCTATAATTTATTCCTATAATCCATCTATATTAATTAAATGACACATTTAATTAATATTATCCCCTTTTTCTAAGGTTCCCAAAATTATTTAATTAAATACTTTACCATTAGCCCATTTCCTCTCTAAATTAAATAAATCAATCATTTTATTTAATTTAGTCAATCATCCTCTTCAATTTTAAATTCATTCTTTCTCTCCCATTGTCCCATCCTCCATAACCTTTCCACTAATCTAGGTTAATCTAATTAGTCCTTCATTAAGATGTGCATATCCTTAATTAGGATTAATGTCACATCCTCCATATTTTGGCACTTGCCTCTAATCATCATTAATTTTCCTAATCACCTATTTGCACAATCATAATCATACTCACTTACCCTTTCCATCATGTCCTCAAGTCAACCTTTCATGGTACTTACCTTTTTGGGGTTGAACTCTTCCCCATGTGAATTAAAAATTCACATTTATTCCCCCCATGCATTTGTCTTCCCCATGACCTCTCAAAAGTCACATCAAGTACATGGACAAAGACCTCCTTTAAGAAGACCTTGTCTTATCCATGGGTCTCTCCCAAGATTATGAATTTTAAAATTCACTTTTATTCCTCCAATTCCTTCTCCAATCACCATGGTGACAAGAGTGGACTTTCTAAAAGTCTTCACTTGTCACTTTTAGCCACACTTGGGGGCAAGTAATCCTTTTTTGTGGAAATCCTCTTCAATCCTAAGGTACTTGCAAGTACTTTGGGACCATATGGCCTTTTCCACATCATTTGTACCCTTTCCATCCCACCATGTCCTTAGGACACTTCATCCTCCACATGGCAAGATGTGAGGGCTTGTGAGTCCTCAACTCACCATAGCCCTCCATCTTGGACATGGTGGCTCAATTTTGACAATTGAATCTTCTAGAGAATTCATTTTTTAATAAATAACCCCCTTTTCCATTCATTAAGGAACCTAATGCATTCATTATCACACTTATGCTCTCAAGCCATTCAAGAATTTTAGCCATTTATTGCAGTATCTTAGGACTTACATTTGTATTCTTGTAGCTATTATTGCACTCACCCACCACCATTATCATTGCAAGCTTGTCATCCAAGGAGCACACATCAAAAGCACTATCAAGGTCCAACCAAGGATCAACATAAGTAAAATGTATAACCATTTGTGTTTCTATCTTACTTGTATTTGTGTTCAACATAGCCTAATCTTGAGATGTTGTTGTGTCTCTTTGTTCATTAAACTTAGTTTTTTGCATTTTTAGAGTAAAGATTTTCACTGCACACATTTTTGGCACGCCTAATGGGACCCACGTCATGAGTTCATTACTTTCATGTTTACTATTTTTCGAAATCTTGCAAGTTCAAAAACACAAAGGTGACTCCGCCCACAAATGGGCGACCTTGCCTAGAACAGGCGACCCCTCCCTAAAAGAGGCAACACTGCCCAAAGTCTGATTTTTAGTCTTTCTATTTTCTATATTTTCCTAATTGTTTGCAGGTTTTGTTTCACAAACGGGTGACCTTGCCCAGAATAGGCGACCTCACCCTAAAAGGGGTGACTCTACCCAAATTCTGACTTTCAATCTTTTTGTTTTTTGTTTTTCCTAATTGTTTGTAGGTTTTGTTTCACAAACGGGCGACCCTGCCCTGAACAGGTGACCCCACACTAAAAAGGGTGACACTGCCGAAAGTCTAATTTTCAATCTTTCTATTTTATTTTTTTTCTAATTGTTTGCAGGTTCTATTTCACAAATGAGCGACCTTGCCCAGAACAAGCGACCTCGCCCTAAAAGGGGTGACCCTGCCCAAAGTCTGACTTTTAGTCTTTCTATTTTTTGTTTTTTCCTAACTGTTTGCAGGTTTTGTTTCACAAACAGGAAACCTTGCCCAAAACAGGTGGCTTTGGCCTAAAAGGGGTGACCCTTCCCAAAGTCTAACTTTTAGTCTTTATGTTTTCTATTTTTCCTAACTATTTGCAGGTTTTGTTTCACAAATGGGTGACCCCACCCAGAACAGGCGACCCCGCCCTAAAAGGGGCGACCTTGCCCAAAGTCTGGTTTTTAGTTTTTTCATTTTTTGGTTTTTTCTGATATTTTGCAGGTTTTGGAAAAATAGGAAACCTTGCCCAAAATACAGAGGTGGCCATGCCCAAAAATAGAATTCACATGACAAAGATTGAAAATGAAACTACTAACACATGTGTTGCAGGAGGAGCAATAATGTTTATCTTTTTGCTTTCATTTGTAAGTTAGGAACATAGGATTAATTAAAGGGTTAATAAATTTTCTTGTCATGTTTGAAAGTGGGCTATTGATGTATCCAATCCCCTTATGCCATTTGGTGATCCTTGGTGAAGAGAACTCGTAATCCACTTAGTCTTTTTTACCCATTTTTTATTTTATTAGCGGGACCTGCTTGGGGATTTGATCACTCCAAGGGATGATTCCAACCACATGTACCGGCGAGAAATATAAATGGGGGAGGAGAAATTTTCACCTCAATCCAATCCCATCATGTTTGGCGGAGTGTCAAAGTTAGGGTGATACCTAGACAAGACGTGAAGAGTTGGTCTGAGCTCCCAGTCTCTCGTTGGCTGCTCCTGACTCACACATATAGATGGGCTAGTGTTCACGATTGTGCCCCACGTACCATGTGTATATCAGGGATGCCCTTGGCAATCTTGTTAATCCTAGATAGAGGACCATGTTGACCATACCCTTAATACTAAAACTAGGCTTGTGTTGTTTGAAGTGTCTTCATATGAAAAAACCAGTGCTCGTCAATCAGTTTTATCTTATTACTTATCATTTTATCCTTTTCCATCACTATTTTTGACTAAGTTAGATTCAAACCAATACACAGAGGCAACCCCGCTTTGAAACGAGTGACCTTTCCCTCAAAGGGGTGACCCTGCCCTCAAAGGGGCGACCCCGCCCTTCCTGTTTCTATCATTTTTCACCTAGACCAAGTCAAAAATCACTAACTTTCCTAAAACAAGTGACCTTACCCTCAAAGGGGTGACCCTACCTCCCTATCTCAACTATTGTTTGCCCTAACCAAGTCAAAATTTTGGCATTTTTTTCCTATTTGGGTGACCTTGTCCCCTATTTGGGTGACCCCGCCAACTATTTGGGTGACCACTCCTTAAAAGGGGTGACCCTACCCTCCGAACAACCTTTTTTAGCCTTCGTTCGCTAGTCGTCACCCCATTCCGGGAACCCATTTTTTAGTTCTGAGTGTTGTTCCCTCATTTGGAGTATTCATTCACCCATTCCAACCATCCATTTATCCATTTCAAATATTTGTTTGCCCATTTCGAACATCGTTCCCCCTTTCTGACTAGTCATTCACCCATTTTGGGAAACCGTTCACCCATTTCGGGAAGCCGTTCACCTATTCCAGGAATTCATTTTTCCATTCTGAGTGTCATTTCCTAGCATCATACATTTGTTCACCTATTTTGAGTGATCATTTCTCTGTTCTACAAACCTGTTTCCTTGTTTTGGAAGTTCGTTTATCAATACCATTCAACCTTTTTTTGCTCTAAGTTAAAAACGGGATCTGTTTGGGTCACCCTGCCCCTGTTTGGGTGACCCTACCCCTATTTGGGTGACCTTGCCCAAGTTTGGGAGGCCTTGCCCCAAAATTGCATCCATTTTCCAAATTTGATCTGAAAAGCCAGTTTCTCATAGTTTCTGAAAGGATTGTTGACTATCTAGCTATTTGCACATCTCACTCACTTGCACCATGATCCATTTGTATCCAAATCATCATCTAAGTGTATTCATAATCCTTAGGTTATATATCCATTATCATTTTCTCAATCTAAATCCTTTCAACTTTGTTTAAAGTCGTTATCTATATTGACCTAGGTGCCTGAACCTAATCGTCATCCTTCAACATCCGCTTAGGATCATTATCTATCCTAAATTGATCATCATCCTCATCCCTATCAATCCCCTTCCATCTCAAGTCAGATTCGGTGTCGTGATTATCAGTTCATCCTTTAATTCGATTAATCAGCACCTTAAGTCACCTAGGGCGATCTCTGAACCCAGTTTAGAAACCCTTCTAATCATCCAATCCATTGATCTTTAGTACAATTTCATCCAATCCTATCAATCATTTTATCGGTCAAATCAAATCCCATCTTTATCCAATTATCCAATCAATTGATATATCATCAATTGATCCATGATATATCCTATCAATCGATCTACCATCCAATCTAATCTTTATCCAACTTATCCAATCCAAACCAATCATATTTTTATCAATCAATCCAACCATCATTTAAATAATCATCTAGATTTCATATTAGAAGTGTAATTACATCTTAGATCACTTAGGTTTTTTGCACGTTCATGCCCATTCAGACCCGTTCACAAACAAAAAAGCAAATGGTGGACCAATAAGCCCAAGGTTCCCAACCAAATATCCCAGAAGATCCTAACAACGTTCTCAACATCCCACAAGATCCCCATAATAGTGCATCATCCCCATCCAATATGGACATCCAAAACACCACACCACCTGGTGATGAGAACATGGTAAATCAGCCTGAAGTCACTGTTGATGAGTACCTTAATGATCATGTTAATGTTCAGATGACATATTGTCTCCTCAATGAAAGTGGGGATAAGATTCTTTCCACCTTGCTCATGAGAGGAGTCAAACCACCATCCGATTTCGATGCATCACAATATTTTGGTACCCACACTCTTCCTGCACCTGTCAATCCACAAACTTCACAAAATGTCCCAGGGAATTCATATGTCCCCAAAGGTGCACCCACGGACAATTGGTATCACCTTGAGTTTGGAAACGTTGTGATACACCAAGTTGTTAGTTATCCACATCTCCCAACCACAACCTTTCCAGCACAACCCAAGAATCATAATCCCTATGCCTACAGCATGCCACCATACATCCCATTCACTCCACCACTTCCAGTTCAACATCCTAGTCAGCCACCTATCAATATTGGGGGCATACCTACCCTTGCATCAATGCCACCTCCAGTATCTATACCCACTAACAACTTACCGCCACCTACATTCTAGCAGCCTCCTACCAATCCTCACCAATCCACTCCATTGTAAACACCACCTCAATATAATACTACCTCTATTGCCTCATCCCTACCACCTCATCAGCAACCTCTACAGCACAACATTCCCATCCCATAAAAAAATGTCTTGGCTCCTATGCAACCACCACACCAGGTAATACAAGCAACATCCCAATAGCCACAACCGTCGAATGGCACTTCAATAGTAGTCCCAAAACCACAACACATTCCATCTCACCCATCTTACCAACAACATCCACTACAGCAGCAACCTTCACCGCAAAATATACACATTCCTCCACAAATGCAAAATAATCCTCGTACAAAATATCTTTACCATCCACCTAGCACATACACTGCTCCATCCCATCTCAATTTGAATCCTCATCAGACCAGTCAAAACCAAACATGGACCCAACCGCCACCTTACACCAATCCTCCATAGTCACATAATAATCCCTATGAACAGCTATCTAATCCACTCCCATACATCACACAACAGCCCACCATTGCACAAAAATACCAATCATATCCACCATATCTCCAGCAGCAGCAATCCTACTAGGAAGGTGCGCCTTTCATCTCTTACTACCAACAACCATCATCATATCAACAAGGGCATCCTACCTCTTTGTATTATCAAAATCCTATACAATAGGAGGGTTCTTTGCCCGCTTCTTACTACCAGCAGTAGCCACCCTACCAACAAGAGACTTTCGCTCATCACAATCTTTCATCCTCCTATCCTCCATACATCAATCCGCAATCCACTTATACCAATAAGAACCAACAACCGCATTCATATGCATCCCAACCCGTCTATGATCCAACCATGATAGTGCCATCCTCATTATACCAACAATACTATCCATACAATCAGCATACTTCGACTCCTGTAGCACCCATCAACAAAGACTTGGAAGAAGTCAAAGCTGTGTTGAAAGATTTACAAGCAGGGATGAGCAAGTAGTCATTCAAGTTTGAGGATATTTGTCCCTATCCATTTGATCCCTCTATTTCCTTGGTTCCCTTCCCTGAACACTTTGAAATACCAAAATTTGATAAGTACAAGGGAACCAGAGACCCCAAAGCTCATTTGCAAGAATTTTTTTCCCACTACCAAGAGGTCATGTACAATGACAAATACCTCATCTACCTGTTCCCTAAGATCCTACAGGGGGTCGCCCTTAACTCGTTCATGGGCCTTGAAAAAGGGTCCATCAAATCCTTTGTGTAACTATCACAACAATTCATCTCCCACTTCTCTTTTAATCTGGAGAAAGAAATTGACACGCTAGATCTCTGGAAAGAAAAACTGCATGATGGAGAGACCTTTGCAAGCTATCTGCCAAAATAAAAAGCTTTAGTGAGCCGAATGAAATCTCCACTGTAGGAAAAAAACATGGTTACATTATTTATCAAAAATTCTCATCCAGACATGGCTCACAACTTCTGACTCCACTGCATCACCACCTTCATGACACTCATGGAAAAATTTCCTATCCTAGAATGAGCCCTTGTTGCTAAAGGGAAAGTCAAAATTTTCAATTTTTATAAAGAGAGATCCTCTGGGGATAAACCTCATTATTGGAATAAGAATAAAAATGTTGTCAATGATGGTGTCACTGAAACCAAACATGTCCAGGTGGCTACCACCTCACAAAACTATCCTCCTCAACAACAGCAACCAATCCCAAACGTCATATTTGTCCCCCAAGGAGCACCCCGGCAACAGCCAAATCAAAACAACCAAGGGGGAAATAAATACCAATTCACTCAATTGGGATAACCCCTTCGCATCATGTTTAATAAGATACTCCAAGAAAACTACCCCATCACGTATCCTTTAACCAAGCCCCTTGACGAGTCTAAGCCTAAACCAACTCAGTTCAAAGACAATGAGTATTGTGAATTTCACAAGATTAAGGGACATACATTGGACAAGTGTCAAGGTCTAAAACCTATATCCAGGGTCTCATAGATCAAGGTGAAATACATGTGGATGCTAACACGGTAACCTCATCTAATGCTCAACTTCGAAAATATCATAATTCTTTTTCCAAGCATAATCAGGGTCCTAGCACATCCAAATCCAATCCTAAACCTAGCAACAACAACAACCAGAATAGCAGCACAAGTAATATCACTTACAAAAATGTGCCATACAATTACCAAGGTGTTGTCACATATGTAGAACAAGTGGAGCCACGTATATCCATCATACGCGGCAAAGGAAAAGATCCACAATGTGATGTTACTACTTGTCGCACCCACATCACGGTCCTAGTAGCTCCTCCATCTACCTAGCTGTGATCTGTCAGTTCACAGTACAACATCCTTGATCACCTAGGCAAGACCTTGACTCATATTTCTATCCTAGACCTGCTTAAGTCTTCCCCTGTGCATCAAGATATCCTGAATAAGGCCTTACAAAGCACACAAGTCCCCAATGACATAGACCCCACACAATTCCAAGCATTGGTAGGAAATCTATCCACAACCTACCAATTAGGTTTCAGTCAGAAAGATATGTCACGCCTTGACTCAATTCATAACCTTCCCCTTCACCTTGAGGTTGGGGTGATTTATCATAATGTAAAAAGGATGCTGGTAGATAATGGTTTTTCCCTAAATCTTTGTACATTAAAATTTATACAACAGGTTGGATACACCCAAGCTAACCTAAACAATTAGGTTATCACCATCAAAGCATATGATAACGCAGAACGAGATTCTAAGGGCACTGTTTGTCTTCCTATTCAATTGGGCCCCATCGTGCAATACACTATGTGTCATGTTCTAGACCTTGACCTTCCATCTAATATCCTTCTTGGATGCCCATGGATTCACTCTATGCAAGCCATCCCATCAACCTATCACCAATGTTTGAAATTCACTTTCCAAGGAATGGAAGTAACTATACAAGCCAACCCTTAGCCATTTGAATATTTTCATGCCCTCGAAGCTTCCTTTCCACATTCTCATTATTGAATTGGGGTAGAAATGGGGGAATCTCAAACATCAAATTCGCATCCATCCACCAACACATTAAACACCTCTTCATCTAGCCATCATCCACACCTGATTCCACCATCACTAAGGTCCAGATCATTGACAAGGGGTGTGGTGAGTATGAAATGTGTACAACATTAAACATGGCAACCATGCCACCCTCACCATGTACATATGGCCAACCTTCTCCATTTTTCCCCAAAGAAGAAGAGAAGACACTCACACTCACTTCCAAGAACATGGGCTTGACAACATTCAGAGATCTAGGTTCCTTTCAAGATAAAATGGAAGAAGATATCAGTCAGTGGGTTTACAGAGAAGAACTTGAGTTGGAACATCCCCTCAAAGAATACTTCCAGGAGGTCTATCCCTGTGTGTCTAATTTCATTGAAAAATGCAATTACCAAGGTGAAGGTCTTGGTATAGAAGAGAAAGGAAAATGGCAACCCATAGAAGCATCCATGCATCCGAAAAAGATAGGCTTGGGCTATGACCAGAAACAAAAGGGCCCTCTGGCATCATCTAGTGCCTCCAACAATGTCAGTACACATGGAGGTTCCCTTGAAGACATCGCAGAGGAGGAATCCATCATTTGCACATACGATGACCTAGCTCACGTTGACCTCCCTGCCATGTTTGAAGGCCTATCCATCTACACCATCACTTTATCCATCAAACACCTTGAGCTTATAGACTATGACCTACAAGGTGCGGTACCTCCCAACACCTTTCCCTCAATGGACCAGTATGTTCATCTTATGGGATTGGGGGAAGATGAACGCCCCAGCCGCAAAAATAAAAAGAAATGAAATCAAAATGGGTCACCTAGTGAAAACCTCCCTGAGGCACTTTTTGACAGTGAAATAGTTAAAACAAAGGGTGTATCTGCTAGTGAAAACCTCAAAGAGGTACTAGAATATGGGGACGTTCATCTTTGCCTTATAGGAACTCAACTACTCAGTCGATCATCCATCTTGATCAAAGAAACACAAGCAGTAAACTTGGGAACCGAAGAGAACCCCAAGATCACCTACGTGGCTAAGGAACTCTCAGAAGAAGAAAAATATACCATCACTAAGCTCCTGAAAGAAGGAATCATCAAATTTTCCTGTACATACTCAAACATGCCCAGACTTGATCTAGCTTAGGTGGTAAATCACCTAGATGTTCGTTTTGATGCAAAACCTATTAAACAAAAGCTTAGAAAAATGCACCCTCATGTGGCTCTACTGGTTAAGAAAGAATTAGAAAATTTGTTGGAAGCAGGATTCATCTGATCAATTGACTACTTTGATTGGATCTCCAATATAGTTCTAGTTGCTCAACCTAGTGGAGACATCAAAATTTGTATAGAATTCTGAGACCTTAATAAATCTTGTCCCAAGGATGACTTACCTCTACCAAATATCGATATGTTGGTCGATCTCACCGCAGGACATGAGATTCTCTCCCTCATGGATGGTTTCTCTGGCTACAACTAGATCAAGATTGCCCCTGAGGACCAACACAAGACCGCCTTCACAACACCTTGGGGAACATTTTTTTATATTGTCATGCCTTTTGGCCTCAAAAATGCGAGGGCAACCTATCAACATACCATGACAGTTATCTTCCAACACCGCATCCACATAATAATGGAAGACTATGTTAATGACTTGTTAGGAAAATCGAGAACAAGGGAAGAACGTCCTGCAATCCTTAAAAAGATCTTTGAATGTATGGAATAGTATAAGCTACACCTCAATCCAAAGAAACGTGTTTTCGATATCACAGCCGGCAAACTTTTAGCGTTCATTATCTCTCATAGAGGAGTTGAGGTCGATCCTGCTAAGGTCAAGGAAATCATGGAAATGCCCCCTTCCCACAATCTGAAATAGCTAAGAATTTTGCAAGGTAAGCTCCAATCTATCTAAAGGTTCATTGCTCACCTAGCCGACAAGTGTCAGTCATTCACGCACCTCCTAAAGGAAATATTGCATTTAAGTGGAACCCACAATGTCAACTCGTCTTTGATGAAATCAAAGAACAGTTTGCTCACCCACCTATTCTCATGCCACCTATTCATATTTGGCTCACCCGCCTATTCTCATGCCACCTATTCTGGGAAAACCACTCCTCCTTTATATTTCAGCTACTTCTATGGACTAGGGGCATTATTAGCACAACACAATGAGTCATCCAAAGAAAGAGCAATTCACTACATCATTCAGACTTTAGTAGGCTATGAACTCAACTACTCCCCAATGGAGAAGGCTTTTCTTGCCATAGTCTTCAGCTCACGGAAACTCAGACACTACATGATTAGTCATCCAATTAAGCTCATCTCTAAGGTTGATCCACTTAAATATCTGTTATCAAGAACAACACTCACTGGTTGCACAGCTAAATGGGTCATGCTGATAAGTGAATTCAACATAGAGTATGTGGATTGTACAGAAATCGAAGGACAAGTGATTGTGGATCAACTATCAAATGCTCCACTAGTAGATTCCTATCCTTTAGAAACAAATTTTTTGGATGAAGGGGTCTTTTCTTGTTCAGAAGCCATCGCATGTAAATTATACTTTGATGGATCACACACCAACAATGGATCAGGAGCAAGAGTCTTGCTCGTCACCCCCCAAGGTGACTACATACCAAAGTCATTCAAATTGGCTTTTCCTTGTACCAACAACATTGTTGAGTATGAAGCTCTTCTCTCAGGCATCAAGATTGTAGTCCAATGGCATATCTCTCACTTACATGTCTTTGGTGACTCCCAACTGGTTATCAAGCAGGTCAATGATGAGTTCCTAACAAAAGATGACAAGTTGTTACCCTACAAACGTATGGTAGATGACTTCAAGAAATATTTCTCCTCCATCAAATTTGATCAAATACATAGAGTATAGCATAAAGCAATTGACACCATGGCCACCATTGGTTCCCTCCTGGACATGCCTAGAGACAGTATTGAATGTGATTTCCTTGTGGAGAAACTATTAATCCCTGCATATGACATCCCTGAGAGTGAAATGATATGTGACATTGTAGGTCCTTAATCCCCATGGTACCAAGAAATCTACACTTACCTTCATGACAATACCTTACCACCTAGCCTCACACGCAACCAACAAAAATCATTTATCCAATGCACAGCCCATTACACCATCATAGGTGATACGCTTTATTGAGGTGGGTATGATGGAACCCTCCTTTGCTATTTAAATGAGACTGAATTCCACACTACATTGGTAGAAGTACATAGTGGTATTTGTGGAGCCCATTCTAATGGTATGCCCCTAGCCAAGAAGATTCTTAGAGAAGGCTATTATTGGCCTACTATGAAATAGGATTCTTGCGAGTTACTTAAGAGGTGTCTTCCCTATCAACAACATGCAGATCTGATTCATGATCTTACACAAGAGTTACAACCCATCAAGAAACCGTGGCCATTTTCATAATGGGGTTTTGATTTGGTCAGCAAGATTTACCCTCCATCCTTTGACGGTCATACTTTCATCATAATAACCATTGAATACTTTATTAAGTGGGTGGAATCCATACCACTAACCCAAATTATCGGTGTTCAGATATCCAAATTCATCTTTTACCATATCCTGTGTAGGTATGGAATCCCCTCCGCCATCATTACTGACAATGGAAAGCCATTCAAAAACAAGTGCATGAAATTTGTCTGTGAGACTTATCATATCCAACATTGCTTTTCTACCCCCTATTACCCCCAAGGTAATGGTCAATCAAAAGCAACCAACAAAACCTTGATTAAAATCATTAAAAATATGGTTAATAGTATTGTTCGAGACTGGCATCTCCACCTCCATCCTACCCTTTGGGCCTACCACACTTCCATCCGCACTCCCACTGATGCCACTCCATACTCACTTGTCCATGGTTTTGAAGATATCTTGCCGATCAAAGTCGAAATCTCATCGCTTCGCATATCCCTGAAGAATTTGATCACTGATGAAGACACCCGGGTTGCATGACTTGCTCAATTGGAACTTCTGAATAAAAAATGGGTCAAAGCCTACAACCATCTTCAAGCCTATCAACATCGGCTCAAGAGAAGCTACAATAAGAAGGTCCACACTCTTCAATTCAATATTGGCAATTAAGTCCTTAAAGTGAATCAGCGGAATCAGCAAGATCAAGATAAGAAGGGCAAGTTCAAAGAAAATTGGTTTGGCCCTTACATCATCACTACCAAATATGGTTATGGAGCATATAGGTTGTCTACACCTAAAGGGGAGCCCCACAAAGAACCCATCAATATAATGCATCTGAAGAAGTTTTATACTTAGGTCAGCTGGGGTATCCTATCCTCTAAAATCCAAAAATATACAAAAAAAGTGAAAAATTGTCAAAATACCAAAAATATCAAAAAACAATAGCAAAATCCAAAAATAGTAAAGAGAAATAATCTATCCTATGGTGAAAACCACCCTTGTGTGGCACCCTGGATATGTCTAATTGGTGAAAACTTGGAAACAGGTTCCTTTCATATAGGGATTAATCATTATCTACCTCACGTCATAGTTACTTTATGATTTATCCATCCAGATCTCAATATCCTTACCATCCTATCGATCCTATCCTCCCATCTGCTTGCATCATCTGGTCGCTTGGTATATTTTTCTTTGAGTATTGGACAAACATCACCTGCTATCCAACATCCTAAGATTTTATCCTAATCTGAGCTTATGTCACCTTCACACTTTGGTCATCTCCATCTACCATCATTCATCGTGTTTGTCTCCATCTATATCCCATCTTCTCTTTGGAAAACTGCGTTGCCCCTGCGCTTTCACGTAGGCAAGGCCGATCAGTTGATCTGCCCTCGAGGCTATTTTTGTTGTCTTTTTCCATCTATTCGTCCTTGGCGAACTACGTTGCCCTTGTTCTTTCACGTAGGCAAGGTCAATCACTTGATCCTCCCTAGGGTATTTTGACCATCATCATCCTTCACCATTGTCCTCTTTTCGATCTTATTCATCATTAGTCTTTCATCATTTTCAAACTACGCTACCCCTGTGCTTGCACGTAGGCAGGGCTAATCATTTGATCCACCCCCGAGGCTTTCCTTTACTTTTCTTTTATGGTCAGTCTATCTAGACCGTGTCCTCCTTCACCTGTCTTCATCATCCCCTTTCCGCTTTTATCCATGGTCATTTCTTGAACTACAAGGACTCTATGCTTTCGCGTAGGCAAGGTTGATCTTTGATCAACCCCCAAGCCCCTAGGTCCTTAGGGTGAGTTAGTCTTGTGTCTTTTTGTCAAGGTATATCCTTATCTCGCTAATTCTTCACAAATGGAATCCATTCGTGTCACAAGATTCAATCAGTTTTTGAATAACCTGCGTCATTATCAATCTCTTAGTTTAGTATCCATCTTTAGTCTCAATAGGATGTATCCTTCCTAACAAACCACATCAACTTCGTTCATCATATCAATCCTATGGAAAAGGATGTTTTGAAATTGATTGTAATCTTTTTATGCTTTTGGCTTCAGTTTATCATTTAAGCTCCCTATCATCAATTGTCAAGACCACCATGATCTATCATATTATGGTGTGTTTTGACTAGTTCACAAAGGGGCATATCTTGATTTTTATTTTTGTTTGTTTTTTTCCTGGCTGACTCACGTAGTACCCACCAAGACCCCTGAGGTCTTGTGTTATGCTGAGACATCCTTTTGTGCTTGTGGTTATCCCAATACCTAGCTCGACCAAATTCATCGCAACTTTGGGGTATTGGGGTAACATTCTTGTT
>CM021104.1:314084845-314175592 GCA_007115665.2 Sequoiadendron giganteum
CATCTGCTTTTATTTTTCTTTGAAACATTGTTATTCTAACAATATTTCGAAGAGGGGCAAAATGTAGACACCTAAATTTGACCACTTCCATATGGTCAAAATCCTATCATTTATTCGTCTGATCTGTCTATATTTATTAATATTATCCCCTTTTTCTAAAGTTCCCAAAAGTATTTAATTAAATACTTTACCATTAGCCCATTTCCTCTCTAAATTAAATAAATCAATCAATTTGTTTAATTTATTCAATTATCCTCTTCAATTTTAAATTTATTCTTTCTCTCTCATTGTCCCATCCTCCATAACCTTTCCACTAATCTGGGTTAATCTAATTAATCCTTCATTAAGATGTGCATATCCTTAATTAAGATTAATGTCACATCCTCCATATTTAGCCACTTGCCTCTAATCATTAGTAATTTTCCTAATCACTTGTTTGCACAATCTTAATCCTAATCACTTACCTTTTCCAGCATGTCCTTAAGTCAACCTTTCATGGTACTTACCTTTGTTGGGTTGACCTCTTCCCCATGTGAACTAAAAAATTTCACTTATTCCCCCCATGCATTTGTCTTCCCCATGACCTCTCAAAGGTCACATCAAGTACATGGGAAAAGATCTCCTTTTGGAAGACCTTATCTTATCCACGGGTCTCTCTCAAGATTGTGAATTTTAAATTCATTTATATTCCTCCAATACCTTCTCCAATCCCCATGGTGACAAGAGTGGACTTTCTAAAAGTCCTCACTCGTAACTTTCAGCCCCACTTGGAGACAAAGAATCCCTTTTTTGGGAAATCCTCTTCAATCCCAAGGTACTTGCAAGTACCTTGGGACCACATGGCATTTTCCACATCATTTGTACCCTTTCCATCTCACCATGTCTTTTGGACACTTCATCCTCCACATGGCAAGATGTGAGGGCTTGTGAGTTCTCAACTCACCATAGCCCTCCATCTTGGCCATGGTGGCTCAATCTTGACCATTGAATCCTCTAGAGAATTCAATTTCTTCTATAAATAACGCCCCTTTTCATTCATTAAGGGACCTAATGCATTCATTATCACACTTATGCTCTCAAGCCATTCAGGAATTTTAGCCATTTATTGCAGCATCTTAAGACTTGGATTTGCATTTTTGTAGCCATTATTGCACTCACCCACCACCATTAATCCTTCAACCACCATTATCATTGCACGCTTGCCATCCAAGGAGCACACATCAAAAGCGCTATCAAGGGTCAACCAAGGATCAACATAAGTAGAAGGTATAATCATTTGTGTTTCTATCTTACTTTTATTTGTGTTCAACGTAGCCTAATCTTAAGGTGTTGTTGTGTCTCTTTGCTCATTTCATTTACTTAGTTTTTTGCATTTTTAGAGTAAATATTTTAACTGCACAAAATAGTCATATAAGATATATGACCAAGAATGACCTTTTGATTGCTTTAGAATTACTAACCCTTATAGTATGTACAAGTCTTTACTGAAATTCAATAGAAAATATGGAATAGGAACTAAATTTTTATAATTTCAATGTAAGATATATCTTGTCAACAATTTTTGATCCTATAAAACTAAGCAACTCATTTTATTTTATAGAACACAAGACATGAGCTCATTAAAAAATAGCACATAGCTAGAGAGAAACAAGTCAATAATCATAAGACACGTGGCCCAAAATTATTTTTTAAGTACATGAAGAAATGAGTAGATAGTTTTAAAATAGTTAGTCAAGTTTATGTTCCATTGACTTGGCCATCAAAAAACTTGAGGTTGAATCTTGTATGAAACCTTCTCAAATTATGTTCTCTTAGCCTTTAATTTGATCTCTATTTCTACCTATAAAAATCAATCTTTTTTGGTACCAACACACCTCAAAATATTTTAATTTCATTTTATCTACCTTTTTCCATTGGGAAAAAAAATTATCGATTCGAGAAGAATACCTGCTACCATTTCACAAAAAAAATCCAATCTTGGCATCAAAATTTAGTTCCACCTTCCACAACCATTTAAGATTTCCAATACCAACAAATCATTATACAATAAATGAATCACAATGTATTTAATCATATCATCCTTATTAAAATGAAGGTAGCATGCTACCAATTCTCCAAAAACCCACAATTCCTATTAATTTTCATTGAACTAAGCTTTTGATTTACCCATTTATTACACTTACTACTACTTTCAAAAAAATCATCGTTAAAGGAACTTTCAAGAATTTTTATAGTCAAGATATATACTTTTGGGAATTTTCTTGGGTTATATGGCTCAACACTAAGACATTTTTCCAGTACCTCCCCCATTGCCAAGGCACTAAACATTATTATTTATTGTTTCCTTCAGGAAAAAACCTTTTAATTATTTAATAGTTAGAACAGTAGATGAATATGGCATCAGATTTGATAAGCTTCAAAATCTTCAATTTTTATTTTATTTTAAATCCATTTCCAGGTTCACCTTGCTATGAAATAAATTATGCGATGACACAACCCTTTTCATGTATGCATTTTATCAAGGACCTTGTGGACAAACTATGCTTACTAAAAAATATGAAATCTAAAGATGCAATACTCAATTCTATAAGACGTTTATTTCCCTGAAATGAAGCATCTCTCAATTTTAACCATTTCAAATGTTTTATGAGAAATCCTGTCATCATGTGAGCCTTTCTCACCCCTTTTTGCACTTAAGATTAATTATATTATAATATACTTAACTTGGGTCCTCATGTTATTTTAAGTAACATGGGATGTGTTGCAAGACCACACAATAGCAACCACATCCTAACATATAACAACAATAATATTTCAAATCAATTATCATTTTTTCTAAAAATCCATGTCTACAATAGTTAATCACTAAATCATATAGAAATTGAGTAATTTTATAGACCTCCATTTAACCTATTAATCTCATCTTGATAAACATATACTTACATATTCACATATTCACATAAAGGATATCACCTAGTTATCACAGTGTAACTACAACCAACATTAGTCAAATAAAATCCATCAACTAAATATATTAAATAATAACCAAGCCAATCCATATAAACATAACAATATCAACTATGTATACAAGAACGAAATCATCATTTTAATCAGTCTAGTAAAGGTATTATCATTCCTATCTCTATTATCAAATAAAAGACCATTCCCTTAATCAAATAATTATACAATTAACACAATTTAAAACATCCACTTATGCTCTAATTTTCAAGTATAGAATAACCTAGATATTCCTTTTCAAAATCACTGAAATATTGATTCTTTCAATCTTAGTTTGAGTAAACATAAAATTGTTACAATTAGAATACTTACTCATGGTATAAGTGTTATGGTCAATAACATAACCAAAACTTAGTAGTACTCTCATAATCACATGAAATTAACCAATTAATTTATCCCAATCTCCTTTTAATATTATCATCTAACAATGAGAATTTTATTAGAAGAAAAACTCTAATCATACCATGTTTGGACCTTACACTCCCCTCCCCTTAGATTTGACTTCCTCTTGGAAGTAACTAAGGTTTAGGGAAATTTTCATATATATAATTCCACATAACACATATTGATGAAAGGTCACAAGTATGGTTTAACCAAAATTTCCTCTACCAAATAAAATACCTTAAGAGATGAGAATAATTTCTATAATCAAATATCGTATCCATCAAACACAACCCAGTACTGTCAATTTTATCCACATTACTCTCATATTAATATTATAGTTAAAAACAATGTTACACCTTTATATTCCAAATCCACATTAGTCAACATTCAATATTTCTACCAAATTCTTAAATCAAGTCACATCTCAAGGAACACTTACTTCTTTTCATTTATACCAATTTCTATCACTTGTTCACAGGTATTCCGGATCACATTAATTTGTATGCAAAAACATATATCAAAACTGAATCCAACCATGCATACCACAAGGATCACAAAATAGGATTTATGAGGATGAATAGTTTCAAATACCACAAAATAACCATATGCTATATCATTGTAGATTTTGAAGTTGTAGAGTTACTCTTCCATCACTGTGTATTCATATAAATATGATAACATTAGGAAATGTGGTCTCCAAGCTCCTTTTTCAAGATCCCTCTATACATTTTATAGTACCTTCCCCTTGTTTGTGTAAGGGTTAACCTCCAATAAGGAAAGTGCACAAAGAATCACTCATAAGAAGTAGGGTAGAATGGATTATGATCATCCCATACCATTCTTATTTGTAACCCCATTCTCACAATAAAAATTCCCTAGAACATCTACACCCCCAAATGACCTACCAAGGAACCCTCCTGCATATGAAAATTTAAAACTTTGAAATCACACCACATGTTAGCAGTTAGAAAATCATTAAGAAAGGCTCAAACTAAGAAATTTAAATACAAGGTTACAAAATCACAATAAATTTTTTTATAAAAAATGAATAGAGAATAATCAAAGTAACAACAAGACAACATCTCAACTTCAATCAAAACAAATTTAATCAAATAAGTCCTTGAGGCAAAAAGGACTATCACATAAATTTCTACCAACTAAATAGCTCAAAAGTACAACACTACTGACATCAATTTTGAAGGAAAAAGAATCATCAATCAATAAATAAATTGAAAATAATATAAATTTTCAAGAAATTTTCTCATTACCTCCACTATGTAGGGTTCGAGGGGATTGGTGGTCTCAAACAAAATATATATAATAATTGGAAAGATCGCCATGATTCTGAACCACATAAGAAATATACTATCATGGTGATATCAAACCACAAAATAACAAGATAGTAATTGTATCCCGAAGAACAAGCAAAGTCCAACACAACCAGGGACCATAAAGTTAAATCCCACATCAATTATGACACATTGGGATCTTGTATCCTTCAGGTGGAAACTCCAACAGTAGACAAGGATGCAGGGACCATTCAAGCCAAATATTACCAACTAACTTCCATCAACCTTGGCCCCGCCTCCTGAGCATAGAAAATAGATGAATTTCAGGGATCGGTTACAACCATCTTGAATCAAATGGATAAAGACCAAGCCACCAAGGTGGAGTTGAAGGTACAAGTGATGGAATTGACCACCTTCATACAGAAATGGGCCACCTTTGGGGAGGAAATCCCAGCAGAATCATCAACACCTACAATATTGTCCAAGGAAGAAATTGGTAAAATGGAGAAGATGAGGACTTGGACCAATTCTACCTCAGGTTGGCTCAGAAGGGTGACTGGCATGGGCAACAAGGCCATTCATTATGGATTCAAGATGCACAATCATTTTTTGATTTTGAAAAATGAGATTGAAAAGGAGGCAGGCGCATGCAAAGACTTTCCTAATTTATACAATATGGCATGCCCCAAATTAAAGTGCATTATGAAGTTACCTACATAAGTTTGGGAGTAGGAGCTAGCTCTACCTAAGGAGGATCACTGCTTGCATGAATTTTGTTTATTCAATTTTGAATTCAAAAAAAGGGTCTTAGAGAAGGCAATGATCGAGCTAGATGCTATTTTCACCCGTGTCATTGACAATTTATCTAAATGCGATGAGATCCTAGAATTGCTATTAGGAGCTAAAATGCTAGCTCAAGAATTGGATGGTGAATTGGTGAAATGTGAATTGCATAAGAAGATGAAACATGAAACTAGTGACATTTTTACTGGGAGCTTCATGGACTTTGTTGCACGAGACTTAGCTCATTCGGAGAAAATCATTCAAGCAGGGGATCAATGTGTAAAATAGCATGAAGAATTAATGGAAGAATTCAAGATGGTTGCCTTTAATATTAGCAAGTTCGACTTCCCATAACATGCTAAGCTTTTGGCAGTTATAAATAAATTTTTCCAATACTCTATCATGCAAAAGGATGTTGGAAATGTTATAATAGAAGACAAGTACTTATAGTTTCTAGATATAGGACAAAAGTAGCTAGAAGACAAAATAAGCTACAAGATGAAATTGGATAGAAGAAAAAATAAACTAAAAGACAAAGTAGCTACCAATTTTATATTGAGAATTATTGTTTTTGTATTGGGCATTGTGTAAACCCTAAGCTATAGTAAATCTGGGTCATTCATTGCAAATCAATCTTGGCCAATCATTTGGGTTTTTGAAGGATATAAATAGCGGCATCCTCTCATTTTCAAAGGGAGAGAATTGTTTTTCTATAAAGATATTTTCAAGCAATATATATAAGAAAGCATTGAAGTTTGGTGGTTTCTTTGAGTTTTCTCTTAATGTGTGCATGATTCAGCCTCCATATTTTATTTCAATTCAATTTATTTACTATTTAGTTCTATTCTCAGCTTGTTAGTTTTTGAATAGTTGTAATGGTGTCTATGTGTTACAGTGTTTGATGCACTTCCAGCTCATGCTTTTGGTATTCTATTGATGATTGATTATTGTGTAAAGCTACTTTGAGCTTATTTATTTACTGCATTTAAGGTCAACTATCTATGTGCATGCTTTATGTATCCATGTTATAGCCTGAAAATCTGAAGTTAACCTTAGAAGATTGCACCTATTTTGTGACACTGTAGAACATTCTTGATTAAGAAAAACTTCATTTTGGGAGTCTGTCTATTGTAATGCTTGCCATTGTTACTATTGTTCTTAGTTTTTGAAATTTAAATAACTCTCTAAACCCTCACATCTTTTGATATTTTTTTAAATCTATGTTAATTTTAGGATTCTAGCATCATAATAATGTTATATATGATGAAAAAAATGAGTTTCAGATCGTTGTTCTAAATTTTTTGTTAGAGTGTATCTATTTGTAGATTTTTGAAACTCCATTATATACTTGTAAATTCCAACTTTGTGAACCTTAAAGGCCCCTTGTGATTACCAACATATCACACATCAACATTGAGTTGTCTATGCACCAAGACTTGACACCCAAGAGACCTTGGGGTATTTTCTAAAAATTGTTTGCAAATAATTACCTTTCAAGAGAGATAGAACACTTGTGTTCTTTCTATGTTGTTGCAGTGCTAAAACACCCATCAATAGAACTAACACTAGAAGGAGGGCCTTTGGATGAAGCTGGATCAAATCGAGTCATTCTCTCCATAGAGATTTTGTAGACTTACCAGATCTACACTAGATAAAGGAGAGTTCCAAGAATTAAAGTCCCCTACCAAGGCTAAGAAAGCCAAGAAAGGGGAAGCTTCAGCATCAGTACCACCTACCCAACCTCTATCTCCTTCATCCCCTTCATCTCCTTCCCTCATACCAGGTACTTCTTCATTTATCAGCCACACTCAGACCACTATATTTCAATCATAGGATGTTGTAACTCTTCCATTACCACCCCCACCTCCACAAATGGCTTGTTTTTCCAACAATCCATCACCATTGTCCTTGAATGACTACCATGATATGCAAAAAAATCTTGAAAATTTCAGCTCCAAATTTTACACAAATGATCCCCAAAGGATAGTTAAAGAACACATTAAAAATTTCCAAACTCCCCTCAAGGATAGATAGATCAAATATGATGATGTTTCTTGCAGGCTCCTCCCATATTCACTTGGAGAAGAAGTATTTTACTGGTATATCCATTTACCTACTGGATCAATCACCTCATGGGATTGCATGAAAGACACATTTCTATAGAAATTTAAAATTCCTATCAGCCCCACATTGTATCAACAGTTCATGTCTGTTAGGAGGTAAGTTAATTAATCCATAAGCTCCTTCAATAATAGGTTTCACCGAGCCTATACAAGGTTGTAGCCTCCTTATGTGGTTTATGACGCCTTAGTAAGGGCAGCATACTACACTGCCTTAGATAATCTCACCTTAGCCTTAGTCAAAATAATGCATCAACCTCCTGCAACTTTAGTAGATGCATATGAAAAAATAGTCAAGGTAAGCATGGACTTAGGACAGCACTTGATAGCTCCACTACTTTTGCTGGGACCTACTGCCAATCCTGGACAGATCCATGGACTTAGTCATGCCCTAGCTAACCAAACTCCATTAATGAACTAGGCTCCTTAGCTACCCATTGTGCCTCATCCAGGACCCCCATTGAATAAGGCCCTACCAATACCTATTTATCTACAAAACCCAAATCAAAAGGCCTATTCTCAACAATCCAACACACCCTCATACTTGTAGAATTATGAAGTCTTAGTCACCCAATAGAATTTATCTACAACACACCCTATCTTTCTTCAAAACTTCATGCCAACACAGGTTAATTCAGACAAGGAACAAATCAATGAGTTGGTTGAGTAGTTAAAGAAGTTAACTACGAAGGTCACTCACTTGAGAAACCAGAACAACCAGTTACAACCTTTGCAAATGAGCATTCAAGCCAGCTACCATCAAGATAATCATGATGCAAGCCAAGCCACTTGACAGAATTATGATCGAGGTCATAATTTAGGACAAAGCTTTGAAAGAAGGTAGCCCCAAAGATAGAGTCAAACGTGGAACACTAGGCCCAATTATAGAGGGGTGCTGACATCACAAGACCCACCCAGTAGTTTAGAAAAGTTGACAATTAGAGTGTACCTAGTTGAAGCAGCTTTGTTAGGATGGTGTTGAATTCACCATACTAGCAAACATTTAAAGCTTGAGTGTCTATAGTTTCAGACCGCCATTGCAATTTTCCAGGTGGAGGTACAGAATGGTACTGATAATTTATGGTGTAGAGAAATAGTGCCTTAAGAGCCATACAATTCAGTCTTGGTTGTCAATCAGGAACCCTTACCTCAAGGTGATAAGAACGAACCAGAAAAGGAGTCTATAGAAAAGGATGATGAAACAAACGAGGTATGTAATGAAGGAACTTTATCCTAGATGTTTGATTCATCTGATAAAGGTCCTAGAGATGAAGAGTAATAATGGGAAGAGAAGGTTCACATGTTTCATCAATGCTCAACCCCCCTATAATTTGTGGAGCAAACAGGCTGGTGGTCCATTTGCTACTTCAATACCGCCAAATAAATTCAACATACTGCTTGACCCAAATATAAGAAATAACTTGTCTTATCCCCAGGTGCCTACTCAATACTTCAATAGGAGTAAGCAATATGAGTCCACCAAGGATCTACAACCTGATTTCACTAAAATTAATTTGTTCGAAGTAGATGTGGAGTAGTTGAGAGAATGTGTGGCAGAGGAACTGAAAAAGGTGAAAATGAGCATGTATGCCTTTGAATTTTGAAGAGTTTCCATCGTCTGGAATGTATTCTTCATATCACTAAATGGGATGACACCCTCAAAACCATTACAAGATAAGATAGGAAAAAGGGTAACCTTTGACACATCCATGAATGAACCAGTAATCAGAGAGATTGCAAGGAAAAGGCTAGATCAATAATCAGCTAAGGGCCCAAATAGGCAATCAGCCAAGGAGAAAAACCAGATATCAGGAAAAGATAAAGATGGAGAAAAGGAAAAAGCTCAAGTCACTCAAGTTGAAATTTCAACAAGCCTCTTCCAAGGAAGGTCGAGGACCCCTCTCTTCCTAATGACTATCCACGTGTTTGGTAAAAATCTACATAACTATTTACCGGATTCAAGAACGTCAACAAATGTCATTTTTTTTTGCAATATGCAAAGAATTGGGCATAACTCCTACCCCATCCAAATGGAAGGTAACTCAGCTAGATAAGACTAAGGTAAATATGGTGGGAGAACTAAATAGGTTCCCAATGCAAGTGGAATCAGATCCAAGAGTGCAGTAAGTCATTAACATTCAAGTAGCAGACATCCCCGACACATACGGTATGATACTAAGAAGAGACTTCACTCGAGCTCTTAATGAGTACACTTCAACTAATCATTCACATATGTGGCTAGCTTGGAAAGGGATGCCCAATCATATATAAATTGAACATGATTCAAGGATGAGATTAATGATAACTGAGTACAACAAGACAAATGAAGTGTTATTTGCATAAACAGAACATGGGAATCATGTTCTAGTTACATATGAGGGTGAAGAAGAGGAGGTAGAAGAATTTCTCATGTTGCATCATGCACCTACAAACTTGACTACCCTTCCCAATAGAACTGAGGTAGAAATTGGATCTAATAACAAATATTTTCAAGATGATGACAACCTTGGATTGTTCGACAGCTTCCAGGAGTTTATGAATAAATGTGTACAAGATCAACTTGATCTAGGAGTCGGGATGGATTTCAAAGAACTACTACTACCCAATTGGTCCAGAATATACAATTCATCTCACTCTGAGTTTGAGGTCTACCTATGTCAAATATTTTTAGGTAAAATCAAAAGGTTGTTTACTCTAATAAGAACTCAGGTGGAGGGATCATAAGACCAAAACTAGTCAAGTTTCAAACAATGAGACAATACAGAATTGGACCCATTGTCATAGAGTGATGTCTACTCTGATAATTTAAAGAATGAATGCCCTCCCATGTTCTAGACGTTATGCTTCAATGGATCTAAATCAAAGCAAGGAGCGGGATTTGGCTTCGAGCTAATCAGTCCCTATGGTAAGAATTTCTTTTTTGCAAATAAATTATAATTTTACTGTACAAATAATGTAGTAGAGTATGAAGTGTTGGTACATGGGTTATTGATGGCATTATTGTAAAGGGTTAGAGTACTACAAGTATTTGGGGATTCGGAGTTAGTATTCAAGAGAGTTAGAAAACTATACTCATGCCATGACCGAAGGCTAAATAATTATAGGCATAGAGTGTGGACCTAAAAGAAGGATTTGATGCATTCAATATCCAGTTAATCTCGAAGGAAAAAACCAAACTATTGATACATTAGTGCAAGCAGCCAACACTCTGCAGCCCTTGTCATTAACTGGCCTAAAGAAATTCAAAGTAGAGCTCACTCCTACCTTGTTCGTGCCAGACAATGTGACCAATTTTTAAGTGTTCGAGGATGACAAGCATATCTTGGACACTATCACCAGCTTAGATGTGTTTGCCTTTCAAATTATAGATGAAGTAGAACCTGAGGAGGCATAGCTTGATATGGAAGGGGTCATTAACTTAAAGAACAATACAATACCTAGAGGTATGGTTCAATTGGAAAGAATCTTCGACTTCGACCATATAAGAGATCAAGATCAGCAAGCTAGAAAGGACTCCATAGCCAACCAATGTGATATGCATAATTTTGGTAGCAAAGAAAATGTAAAAATGTTTTTATTGGCAAGGTCTACACTCCAGAAGAAAAAAAAAAGGGATAATTGAGGCACTGCACACATACCATGATATTGTAGCTTGGGGTTATGAGGACCAAGCAAGATGTATGATACCTCAATCATCACTCACACTATTCCCCTCAAATAAGATGTGAATCTTTTTAGGCAGCGCCAAAGGCCAATCAATGCACTACTGGAACCTATCATTCTCAAAGAAGTGAAGAAGTTGTTATCCGTACGTATCATCTTCCATGTTTGACACTCCACTTGGGTGGAAAATCTGGTCCCATTCTGGAAGGGAAATGGTGAAATCATGTTATGCATAGATTTCAAAAATCTAAACTATTCCTCGGAGGACAACTATCCAGTACCTTCACTAGATGAAGTATTGCAGATCATCAATGGCTCGTAGATGATGTCCTTCCTCGATGGATATTTAGGTTATAACCAGGTGATGGTGCAATATGAGGACAGACATAAGACTTCCTTTACCACAAAATGGGGTACCTTTGTGTATAGGAGAATTCCTTTTGGCTTAATCAATGCAGGGGTGACATTCCAATGTGCTATGGACATTACCTTCAAGGATCTGATTGTAAAATTCATTATCATCTATATGGATGACCTCATAATGTTTTCAAAGAGGAGGGACGACCATGTTTCCAATTTTTCTAGTGTTTCAAAAGTGTAGGGAGTTTAGCATTTCATTGAATCCAAAGAAATGCATCTTTGGAGTGACAGAGGGAAAATTGCTAGGGCATGTAATCTTAGAAAGTGGTATATCCATTGACCCAAAATGTATTCAAGCTATCTTAAAAATTCATCCCCCTGGAAGCAAGAAAGAAATGAAGTCCTTTGGAAAGATTAACTTTGTAAGGAATTTTATCACAAGGTTTGCTAAAATTGTGAAACTGTTGAATGTTATGCTCAAGCAGGATGCTAAGGTTCAATGGACACTAGTGGAGAAGTAGAATTTTGTAAAGATAAATAAGGAGATCATTGACACTCCCATCTTGGTCAACCTCAAAATATTCCAAGCCATTTTACATATACACTTTCACCTCAGATCACTCATGTGCTATCATTCTAACCCAGAAAGATGATAAAGGAAGTGAGCATCCTATTACTTTCATGAGTTCCTCATTGAAAGATGCTAAATTGTGTTATCCTAGTGTTGAAAAGCAGGTATACGCTTTAGTCCATGGTTTCAATAAATTCAGACACTACATCTTAAGGAACAAGGTATTTTCTCTTGTCCTGGACCCAGCAATTAAGATATTGTTGATGTAGAATGAACTGGGGAAAAGGAGAGTGAAGTAGGTCGCCATGTTGCAAGAATATGACATGGACATACAGCTGATGAAGCTGGTTTGAGGCCAAGCTATCACACACACAATGGAAGAAACTAACCCAAAACTCACTGCCCAGCAATACAACCTAAAGGATATTTCTCTAGATGATTGGTATGACGACATTATATACTACTTGATGAACCACAAATACCCACCACACCTACAAGGAATTTTAAAATGAGCCCTACAGCTAAAGAGTAGTAGCTATATGCTAAAAGGTCCCATGTTGTACAAAAGAAACCATGAAGGGATCTATCTTCAATTCCTCGATAAAGTTGAAGCCGCCAAAGTGCTCAAGGAGTTCCATGACAAATTTGGAATGAGGCATGGATTAGGTCCTTCAAAAACTCACCAAATCCTACAAGTTGGGTCTTACTATCCTACACTATTTAAAGATACTCACAACCATGATCGATCCTATCATGTTTGTCAGACTATCGCCACCCGAGAGAAATACGTTGTTGTTCCATTGCAACCGGTCACGAAGCTAAGACCATTCACCCAATGGGGACTATACTTCATTGGTACATTCTAACCATTGTTGATTACTATACTAGATGGACATAAACTATTTCTTGTAGATAGTGTCCAACAGAGGTAGTAATTAATTTTCTTGAAAGCTATATTATCAATCGCTTTGGATATCCTTTCACTTTGGTATGTGATAATGGTTCATCCTTTTCCTCTCTAAAATTTGTGGGTTGTGCTAAAAATTGCATCAAATTACTACCCCCAGGGTAATGGGTTAGCCGAGTCCACTAACAAGAATTTTTTGACAATCATTAATAAGTTGCTAGATAAGAATCTAATGGATTGGCACACCCAATTACAAATCTCTCTATGGGCCTATTGCACTCGACATAAGGCGGCCTTCGGAAGCTCCCTATATCACCTAGTTTATGGATTGGAACATGTTTTCTTGATTACCTCAAAATCCCCACACTGAAATTTATCAATGAATATTATGAGAAGGGAGAACGTCTTGAAGCACGTATGGCCAAGCTGCTCCACTTAGAAGAAAAATGAGATGAAGCTAGAGTGAATTTTACCAAACATCAGGGCATACTCAAATGATGGTTCGATCATAGAGCCAAGGTTAAGGCCTTTAGGGTTGTTGATCTAGTGCTATACTGGGACAAGGCCCATGAGAAGAAAGGAGGACATGATAAATTCAAAAAGCTTTGGCTTGGCCCCTTTTAGATTTCTAAAATCCTAGGGGATAATGCCTTTTGCTTGAAAACCCTCACTGGAGAGGATGTCCCATTTCCGGTCAATGGGAAATATATCAAGGATTACTTTCTTGCTTGAGTTGTTGTAGCTCACCCTTGTACATAGTTAGATTAGGTGGTTTGTCATAGGTTTATGTTGCTCTAGGGTAGTTTTCTTTTGTTTGTTTATGTCGACTTTTTGTTTTGCTGAGGGGTGTTTTTTGGCCTTAATGTGGTGGTTATGCTTGGCATAGTCAAAGGGTCGGTTATGTTGTACATTTATACTTGTTCCCTAAATAAGCATTCATAAGTTATCAAAAAAAAATTTGTTGCTTCCACACTTAGGTTTCATTAGTTGAACTCTTGCTTGACCTAGAAGGAAATCCTTTCACAACTATCACGGTACTCACAAAACACACATCTTTAATACTCCCAACAAGCTATACAATAGTTATTGTGAGGCCTTGATAGGTAAAAAATCCTAAATCTACTTTATTGACCACTGTAATCTCCAAACCCCACTATGAGCTTCACGGCTTATTCAATTGCACAAAATAAGAAGAAAAGAAAGTATAAAAGGATAAAAGAAAAGGAACAAAAGAAAGAAAAATACTAAATAAGAAACTATGGGGGTGTGCGAGAAACTCTATCAGGGCTATGGATGCTCGGCTAGCAATAGAGAAATGTTTTTGGGCATTATAGCGATAACCTCATCGAGGCTATGGACGCCTAACTAGTAGCGGAGCAATTTCTAGGTTACTTTTGGAGTTAGATTAGCCTATGTAACCTATCTTGATTGATTAATCATTCACCTTTATAGTCTCTAAGGGAGAGGAATTAACTCATCATGCACACACATTTCTGATATGCCCATGGTTTGATTCAATTAAGGATTTTGTTCTCTTTTGGGATTTGAGTTTGCCTAATGATGCCTTATTTTTGGTCTACAAAACTAGATATTCTGGGTTTCAGATGAATCCTTATTCCTAAAACACTCAGGATCATTCCCTAGTAGAGTCATCATTTGTTGTTCATTTCACACACATGTCCTACTTTGATCAGGGACCCTCTCTTTTTTGTTTCACCTTTTGTTGGGTATGTTCGCACACACTTCACTTTTGTGCTCTTGATTTTAGACCTAATTGATCAAAATTTCTTCAAATTTTCAAGTTCCCATGATGCCTATATCATTTCTCAAATTTTCATTATGTTTGAAAAAATTGTGGAAAATTCTTTGTGGGTTTCCATTACGCATAAGGCATGCTCCTCTTGGCCATTTATGGAAGTTCCTATGGAGATCGTCGTTTGTGAGATGTTGACATCACAGTGTCGTGTGTCTTGGAACCCGCCCTTTTCTTTTCTTCCCAGCATCCACATCACTTTTTTATGCATCGGTCTTCACGTGTGATTCTCAAAAAACTTGCATTTAATAACTTGCATTAATAGCCATAAGGTTTATAAATAGTGGGTCGAATGGTTCATTTTTCTCACCCTTTGCATTTGAACTTTGGAGGAGCTTTGTCATGCTGCCAATCGAGTGATCAAGATTCATCACAATACCTCTTCACTCTAAGCAACCACCAAGTTTAAGGCCCTCAACTTTTTAAATCAGTGTTCCTATTATCTAGGGTTTTGGTTTTAAAGGTTATAAATAATTAATTACTGCTTTGGTGGAAACTCTAACCATGGCATTTGCACTTGGGACTATGGAAATGAGCACTAAACTTTCAAAATTTCCACATAACAGTCATAACCCGGATATCATGGTTAAAACAGGCCATTCTAATGGCACAACCTCCACCTCCATGTCTGGATAGCTAAACCCTAGGTTCCAAACCCTTCGAGTTTCAAATGAATGAGGAAATACAGATTGCAGAGCACCACTCACAGAATGTCGTTTCATAGGCACAACCCTCATCGCACCCTCTCCTTCTAGCCTGCAAGAATTTTTGGTGGGGGCATCAAATTATTAAGCTTAAAAAGCTGTCAAGTTGGAGGCCCTTGAGAGAGTTCTTCTGTGGAAGGCCGACAAGCCCAAGCCATATTTATGGCATAAATCACCTCAGTGTCCACACGAACGTTTCCCATGAATGTCAAGATCAAAGCACTAAAATAACAAAGTCCTCAAATCATCATAGGTTCTCCCCTATGGGATTCCACTAACTCAAAGCCATTTTTAATGGAAAAAACTTTCACGACATTCAGGTCGACAGTTTTCACACCATTTGAAAAGAAGACCATCTGAAAACTTTAACTCTTTGCGGATTTTTCTTCACGGAGTGTCATTAGTGGGTGTAGACACATAAAAATGACCTAGGCCTGCAAGCTCTATAATTATGACATTTAATTATGTCCTTGGTCCACATTCGACTATTAATTAAGTAATTCATTATTATTTCATTAATTCATGTCTATTGTATTCTTCATGATTATTAAATAAATATATTATATTTATTTATTCAATACGTCATTAATTGTCTATTGTCTTCTTACAAATAACTAAATTTATTAATTTATTTAATTATCTTTATTCATTTATTCTTCCTAATTATTAAATAAATGAATTTTATTTGTTTATTTAATATGTCACTAATTCTCATAATTAAATGAATTTATTAATTTATTTAATTATCAGTCATAATCCTCTAAATTAAATAATTATGTTTAATTATTTAATTACCTAATTTCACATTCCTCTCATTTTAAATAAATGAAATTATTTAAAAAATTTATTTTTATTAACTATCTCTCTATTTTAGTAAATAATCTGAAAAAGATTATTTATTGTCACATAAAAACATTATTTTGAATTAAATTAATTCAAAATGGTAATCTTCTTCCAAAAATCAAGTAATTGAGCAAAGTCTTGATTTTTCCAAATCTGATTTTCAGTTCAACTCTTTATCTTCTTGATTTTCTAAAAAAATTATCTTTTTGACTAATTATCACATTTATTCTCGACCATCAATTTGATTTTATCAAATGACATCTTGACCACTCATTTGACAATCTTTCCCTAACCCTAATTAGGGATTGTCACATGAAATCTCGTCCATTGATTTTAGATTTTGTCAGCTTTCAATCTCATTCGTCTGTGCAAAATTGCATTCTTTATAAAATGTAATTTTGCTCACAATTAGGGCACCACTTTTTATCATTATTATTGCACCCACTTTATCATTATTATACAACCACTTCATTATGTTTTACTTTGCATTTTAGGCACAAGCATTTATCATAGTCTTTTGGTCATTTAAATCCTTCAAAACTTGCATAGGACAATGGCATGGTCAATTTTCTCACACAGATCTGAGAGCAACAATAATATGTTGCAAGCTAGAAGGTGTTATGGAGGTGAATCATGGAAGCTTCGACAGATATCAGATATAATTGTTCGTGTTTAATGCTTTCTTTGTTCTTCATAACCTCTTTGGGTTTTATTTAATCTAACCATGCTGAAATCCATAACCCATTGATTACATTGCTAAACTCGACATGAACCTGACATATTTTGAGAAATTTTGGAGTTGGATTCTTTTCGTTGTAGGTTTTGTTTGCTTTTTGTTGCAGGTTTTGCATCATTATGGGACAAAACCCTAGTTTTCAAAGATTCAAGCATAAATTTAACACGGCTACAGATATGTTTACGAAAACATTTCTACAAGTTGGGGACAATATTAAGAGCTTCCACGATAAAAATCAGATGTTTTGGAGATGTTTTAACTTTTTTATAATTTTTTTGTTATTTTTCATAAAAAATCAATTTTGAGAGCAAATTGTTGAATTTTTTAGATATTTTTACATTTCTAAAAAGAGCTCTAAATTTCAATTGGGGTCTGTTCTTTATGTTTTAAATATGGATGAAAAATTGTTAGTAAAACAATAGATCTTTAAAAATTAGGGTTTCATAAATATTTTGCTTGAATCTCACAAACGGTTGTAGATCTATTCACAATATTTTTTCTGCAGATTTGAAATGTTATCCAACACCTTCAGTGAAAAAATCACATTTTTTGGACGTGTTTTGAATTTTTAATAAAAAATTTATGATTTTTCATAAAAAAATTAATTTCAGATGAAAAACAGAAAATATTTCGGATTTCTTTACATTTTTGGAAAGCTCTTGAAATTTTAGTAAGGTTTTGTTCTCTGTATTTTTACTTTTACTATCAAAAATATTTCCAAAAATCAGATTTGTCTTGACTAGCTAACCCTCTAATATTAGTGATCAAGTATCTTGTTAGGGTTTTGGCTTTTTTGGGTTTGTGAATGTGCAGGAAAAAAATACACTTCAAAGCACACATTGGATCAAGTGGAAAAATAATTTGGAGCTAAAGAAGTCTAGGTGCACACATTTGTTTGCAGTTGTGCTTAGGGGGATAACTTAGTTTTTGTAGGACAAAGCGTAGAAGACCACACAGAAAACCAAAAAGAAACTTCTTTTCTGCAGGACGAAAGCCAAAGGCAAAATTGAAACTACTAATCATTTACATGTAGGACCTTATGAAGACATTGGTTTATTTTAAAGTTTTTTGTTTAGTAGATAAAAAATTGTCATTTGGGCTTAAAAATTAACCAATACTTTTTGTGCAAGTTCATGTTAGTCTAGAACCCCACGATTCAATATATCGAAGTATCCTCTCCCCTTGCACATTTGTGTGATCCTAGGTGTAAGAGAAATGGTTGTTGACTCTAGAACTTGAGCCTGTCTTGGTGGGAAAAAGTTCTCACCCCAAGACGACTCAGATTGGTAACATGCTAAAGCCAAGCGACTTTCAGTCGGTATATAAAAGTGTATTTTTGGGGGAAACCCCATAAATCACACTCACTGTTCTGACGAGAAGGGCAGAAATGGTCTCTCGCCGTACTGGATGGTGCCCCACGAACGGAATGCCCTTACTAAAATCCATGTAGTTTTTTCCAAAATCCTTTCTATTTGTTGGTGTAGCAGGTTCGGACCTGTGAAGCCGTCTTACATTTTTATGGTTCATGTGTGGAGATGAGATGTATGCCATGAGAGTTTCATGGGTATAGTAGCTTGGCTGCCCCGTATAAGTGAGTGGTGTGGAGGGGAGCCAATGGGGTCAAGCTACTAGTCATCCGCCTTGAATATGCGTAGCTGGATTTATCCAAGTAAGAACTCAGTAAATATTGTCCAACACAGCCTAGGGTGTAATTGTTCTCTGATTTAAACAGATCCATCACATCAAACTAAAAACACATTGTATTATGTGATTGTTTTTGTTGTTTTCGTCAAACAACTTGATCATCAAAATGGAGTCAGTCAAAACAACATCTTCAGAAAACTGTAACTATTATTTCTCGAGTTGCATGTGTAGCTGTGAGCCGCAATTGTCAAACAAAAAGCCACAAGTGTCTATCAATAGTTTTGTCCATATTCCATGTTGCATCTGAAAAGCTACATTTGCAAAAGAGCACCGCATTTGACATTTCCATAGCCGCAACGCACTTGCTTCCTGTAACGATGCATTTTCTTGACAAAAAAAAATCAAACACTGTCTCAGACTAGAATTCAAGTCTGGACATCTTAACCTACAGTCAAACATCTTTTTCAGAAAGTATCTGTCAGAAACTAGAATGGAAATTGCTCAAAACATCCATCATTTCCATTCATTAGCTTGCATTTTAACCATAGGTCTAAAATTTCTGAATTTTCATTGCATTCCCTAGGTGTCATAATCATCATTTTTAGCAAAAATTTATCCTTAGGTTTCATCTTGGAAAACTTTGGATTAGGCCAAATCTCCACACTTTGTAAAAATTATTGTTTTCAAAACTAGGTTATCTTGGGACTTGGCCATTGTTTCTCTTTTCGGTCGTTGTCCTTTTAGTGAGAACCTCCAACTCAATAGTCTAGTTGGGCAGGCTCTCTCATCATTTAGTTCCTTTTAAGTCCCTTTTGATAACCAAAACTGAGACGAAAGTCAAGCTTAGAGTGGTTAGGAAAACCTTTCTCCAAATATTGTCCAAACTTAGTCCTCATTTTGAACCTAGACTTTGCATTAATCATCCTAGTCCTTAGTCAACATTGTCATCTTAGTCCTCATTTTAAACTTAGTCCTTTATCAAAAATCCAAAAACATAGTCTTGCATTGTCATCCTTTATCCAAAAATACAAAAACACAGGCTAGTGTCATCCTTGCATTTAGTCATCATTTTTCATCACTCTCATTTGAGCAATTCCCTTTTATGGTGGAAACGGAACTCCAGAGAAAGAAAAGATAAATGGAAAACTCTGGACAATATTCTCATTCCAATGTCACCAATCACACTTATTACCCAAATTGGACTTTTGACAACCCATTTACGGACACAACTACTCAACCTCTCATGACCATATTACCATCCTCATCAAATAGCCCTTTTGAACCATTCTTACGTAAGGATGAATATGGACAAATACTTGTGAAAAACCTAGAGGTAGCCGCACAAGATCCTGAGGCCATCTATTTCGTAGAAGAAATGGCCTTATATGACAGAGACAGATATTTAGCTATACTTTTAAGTCAAGGAGATAAATTACCTTGGGGGTTCGACATTAACACTTTAAGACCATCATCTCCCGACCATAATGTCAACAATATGAATACCATGTCCAATAGTGGTCAACCTCCAAACAACACACAATACCTTTTTTGATACTAACTCACAAACTGTCACAACTACCATGAGTGTTATCTCCAACATTCCAAATAATTCCAATTCAATCAACGCTACATCCTTTGGAGGAACATAGTCTGTCACACTACCCATAATATCCACAATATCGTCACAATCAATTGGAGCCACCTTTGGTTCCTTGGCAATGTGGGCAAGTTATTCCAATCCTCTATTTACCACTTCAGTAAACGCCATGGGGGCAACGTCAAGCCATACAAATCCTCCATTAACGACTACATCTAGTACCATGAGTGCATCCTCATCATATCCTCTCCTTGGTATGTCATATCCTAATCCTCCATTCACATCTTATCCTAATCCTCCATTCACATTTTTTACTAATCCTCCATCCACATCATATCCTTGCCATGCATTCATGTCCTATCCTAGCCCATCATCCCTCAACCAGGTCCAAACCTCCATGTCATATCCTAGTCCATTATACACCAATCCATTCCAAGATTCTTCATCTCAAAATATAGTTAGTCATGGAAACACATCTAGTCATGGTCTCCAAAGTCCCATCCCATTTCATAAACTTGAAGATACATGTCAAGAGGAAAATCCACAGCATGACACCATAACTCCCCCAACATGTCAAGATCAAAGTAGTTCATTCCATGACCCCATCTTTACATCCATTCAAGAGGTCCTCTTGGACAATCATGGCTTACCAAAGACACCTATCCTTGGTCAAGAGTCCATCCAAAACCATTTCATTCAAGACAAACCTATCCTTGGTCAAGACCCTATTTTTGATCATATCATCCCAACTGAGCCCATCATTGATCAAGACACTACTTTTGAAGAATTTCAAACCGATCCACTCCTCGAACTCTATGCCATTCAATCCCAAACACTTAATGATCATAAATAGGCTCCGACTATTGACACTTTCCACAATGAGACACTTGCCAATATGGGATACATAAATGATCTTCATAGAGAACAAGAATCTTTTATCCTAGACATATTTGAAAATGATCAAGCTATAACAGAATTCAGTGGGCTCTATGACAATGATCAGGAAGACAGTTTTGACATAGACTTGGAAGCACCAATAGAATCATAGGAGTCTGACATGTCATCAAATCAGACTGAAGATAGTAATCAGAAATCTATCCAACATGTCAGTAAAGCTACAACATCCTATCAATTAGGATCATCTATCTTTTTTTAGATCAGGCTTTCTTACAGATGAGAATATTTCAAGCATTAATTTCCACAATAAGGATGGGTTAGCATCTTGCTTCCAAAATAACAAGTACCCCATCGCAAAAAGAATTTTTCAGAACATACATTATCGAGGAAAAGGATTATGCCTACATGAACAAGTAATTTTGGAACCCATACAAGTTCAAGCACATTACGGACATCAAGGTCTTGGCTATTCTTTAGTCAAAAAATCTAATGATGTTAGTGGTCCCTCTTTGATATTGGGGGAAACTTTATCTAATACAAACATCAAAAGGGGTGTCATGAGTAGTCCTTGTCATAAGATCATTGCCCACAAACCTTCTCTCCACACTTCAAACCATCATTCCCTCATGAATAAACCTTCCATTTGGAACCAACAAAAGTCTTACAAATCCAAAATCCAAAATCAAACGTCAAAGGTCATGGAATCAATAAAAAATACAAGTGGACAAATGAAGCTAAAATGGATCCCAAAACAAAATGGATCAATTCAAGAAAAGAATGAATCAAGCAAAGAAAATATGCCAAATCCAAAATTCAATCAAAATGTGGAGCCACAGCACAACAGGACTCCCACATACAATACATGTCCACCTCCATCAAAATGGCCATCAAGAAAGACATATAAAAGTGTTGGTTCCAATCACTATCCTAACTCAAAACCCAAAATTTGGAGAATGAAAACCAATACATCCAAACACCCAACCAACCCGTCCACATCCACCATCATCCATCATAATCCTACATCCTCCTTAAATTCCAAAATACGTCGCATCTTGGCAGCAACTCTCTATCATAAGGACTCTCATGGTACTCTATTGCAATGTGTGTATTCTGATAAGGCCAACTCTAGTATCAACAAGGATCACAATGACATCAATAATGTGTATGCAAGCGTTATCATCCTGACAAGGCAACTACTTCAAAAAGGTCATTATTGGTAGGTCATGGCACCAGTCTCTACATCGGCATCGTCAAAAGCTTCAGCACAGTCAGTGGTCATCTAAAGCATCAAGGCTATCTAACAAAACCTAAAAATACAAAAAAATTGAAAAAATCAAAAAAAAAATTGTCACCTTGATGAAAACTTGGCAAACAAGCATCTTGGTGACACCAAAAAACTCATAAAATATCAAAAATAGTAAAGGAAAAACTTTCGTCCAATGGTGAAAACCTGGCAAACAGGCGCTTTGGATAAGTACCATGATGAAAACCTGGCAAACAGGCATCATGTGTAGAATAAATCATCTATGTGGACCATTACACTTGGGGCCAAGATGTCTCATCTCCTTTACCCTTTACATGACACATTTCTTATGACATTTCCATCTGTCCATCTGAGCCCTATCATTTCCATCCATTTTCCCACCTATTTTGATCTTGAAAAAGACTAAGGCACAAACACAAATCATGCTTTGGAAAAATTTTGACGTGTTTATCTTTTGGTCATACCTTATTCGTTGAATATCATGTCATTACCTTCATAGCCTCTTTTTCACTATGTGACATCATCCTTGGAGACCATATGATATTTCTCCTAGTCCAAGCCATCCGTGTCTCCTATCTTTTACATAAGCCATCCATTGTCCTTTTATACCTATCATCCATCTTGGTTTCCCTTGTCAATGGTCTAAAGATCCCTCGTCATCCCATCTAATCCTCACGAATTCATTCCAAATGCAACAATACGGAAAACCTGGCCCATCATCCAAAACATTCCTTGGCTTTGTCCCTGGGCCTACTGCAAACTTTATCCTCTTGTCATATCATTGTCATCCTCACGTTGTTTCGATATGTGTCCTTCCCAAGTCAAAAAATGTTGTCATTGTCCTCGTCACCTAGCAATTGGTATTTAGCTTGACTAGCAGTGAAATTAAGGTTGTCCTTGGATTCATGCACATCGGCATCATTCACTTGCATTTTGTCACAATTTTCATAAAACATCACACAATCCAAAAGTCCTAAAAAAAGACCTAAACAATCGAAAATGTCCGGAGAAAATACAAAAACATCCAAATCAATGTCAAAATCCCAAAAACAAAGTCAAAGTCAATGTTTGTTTGGTCAATCCAATCAATATTTTTTTTCCCTATCTGAACTACATTGTCTTTGTGCCTTTGCTACGTAGGCAAGATTCATCTTTGAATCCTCAAGACATTAGGTCTGTTTTTCTAGGTTTGTTAAAATAAAATCACGATTCAAACTTATGTCCTTTGGACAAGGTCATTGGTCATGTCGAACTACGAGGTCTCTGAGTGCACGATGTAGGCAAGGCCATCTGTCGATGAGCCCCCGAGGCCGTACTAGGTCAATCCATTAGGGTTCATAGCACTACACTGGTACACACATCAAAAGTATTCAAGTGAGAACAAATCATTTCCACACATGGAAGACTCCTAAAAAAAATTACGAAAATCACTCAGTCAACATGACAATCACACCAGTACATCCACATTGACGTGTAGTCACCACAAATCAACTTCAATCAAAACTTACTCAAAACAAGTCAAATTGTCACAACCGGTCAAACTGTCCATTGTTGGTTATCTTTCAGATTTGTCCTTCTGAAGAATAGCCTCTGAAATTTATGCTTTAGGATGTGTCCTTCGTAGGCATCGTCACCGTCATCTGACATTTTGAGGGATCCTCTTGACCTCTAAGGATCATTCCTCTCGACATCAATGTTCTTTTAGATGTGTCATTCTGAAGAATAACCTTTGTCATTTATGCCATAGGATGTGTCCTTCCTAGGCATTATCACTATCACCTGGCATTTCGAGGGATTCCTTTTGACATTTAGGGATCAATCCTCTTGACATCAACATTATTCTGGATGTGTCCTTCCTGAATTTGGCAATCTTTGGCACTCGTCATCTTGACATTAAAATAATTGGCATTGAGACACACTTGACAAACACTTGGCCCTTGTCTGGCCTTTTTATCATGTTAGTAGTTTTTGAGTGAGATCCTGACAACGGGATTTAAAAAAATAGCGATGTCTCATGATGTTTTTCTTGTCTTTTGACACTCATTTTACTAGTTTTTCAGTGAGATCCCGACAGCAAGATTTAGAAAAACAACGACGTCTCATGATGTTTGTCTTGTATTTTGACACTCATATTACTAGTTTTTCAGTGAGATCCCGACAGCAGGATTTAGAAAAGCAACGACGTATCATGATAGTGTCTTTTTCATCATGTTACTAGTTTTTCAATGAGATCCCAACAAACAGGATTTAGAAAAATAGCGACGTATCATGGCAATGGCTTTATTTTTGTTCTTTTGGCAAACATGTTGCTAGTTTCTCAAGGATGTCCTGGAAACATGATTTAGAGAAGCAACGACGTTTCATGGCTTGTCCTTTTTTCATGTCTTTTGTTCTTTGGCTTTTTCATCATGTTACTAGTTTTTCAGTGAGATCCTGACGACAGGATTTAGAAAAACAGCGACCACTCATGATGATGGTTTTATTTTTGAGCTTTTGGAAATCATGTTGCTAGTTTCTCAAGGATGTCTTGGAAACAGGATTTAGAGAAGCAACGGCATTTCATGATTTGTCCTTCTTGTCTTTTTCTACTTTCGTTTGGTTATGACAAAAAGACTGGGGAAATTGTGCTCTTAGTATGAGTCATGATAATCCTTGTTTGCGACTGCTTGTCTTATGTGTTGGTACGACCTTGCACATCTTGATTTATGTCATATCATGGTGTTTGTTGGCCATCACAACAATCTACCCAATGATGATTAAAGAGCAATAAATATTAAAGTCCTATGGTAATGTGTTGAAGGATTTGGTCTAGGAACTCACATGCACCTCCTTTCTGTCTTGTCATCTTCTCTCGCTCATCTCATATAGGCATTGCATCCATATCATCATCCATATCTTTTGCACTAACACTTTCTTGTCATGTCGTCTTCTAGTCTTCTCATCAATTTCGAGAGCACACCCATGTTCTTGGAACCCGTCTGTCCTCTCGAGGGGGCATACCATAACCCTCCTTTATCATTCTTCCTCATCCTATTTTTCACTGGGGCACATTTTTGACTTGTTTTCTTTGCCACAATGCAACAGGCTGCACTATGACAAAGAGGGGCAAATGTAGACACATAAAAATGATCTAGGCCTACAAGCTCTATAATTATGACATTTAATTATGTCCTTGGTCCACATTTGACTATTAATTAAGTAATTCATTATTATTTAATTAATTCATGTCTATTGTATTCTTCATGATTATTAAATAAATAAATTATATTTATTTATTCAATACGTCATTAATTGTCTATTGTCTTCTTCCAAATAAATTTATTTATTTAAAAATTCATTTATTCTTCCTAATTATTAAATAAATGAATTTTATTTGTTTATTTAATATGTCACTAATTCTCATAATTAAATGAATTTATTAATTTATTTAATTATCAGTCATAATCCTCTAAATTAAATAATTATGTTTAATTATTTAATTACCTAATTTCACATTCCTCTCATTTTAAATAAATGAAATTATTTAAAATGATTTTGTTTTATTTTGTTTTATTAACTATCTCTCCATTTTAGTAAATAATCTGAAAAAGATTATTTATTGTCACATAAAAACATTATTTTGAATTAAATTAATTCAAAATGGTAATCTTCTTCCAAAAATCAAGTAATTGAGCAAAGTCTTGATTTTTCCAAATCTGATTTTCAGTTCAACTCTTTATCTTCTTGGTTTTCTAAAATCTTTATCTTTTTGACTAATTATCACATTTATTCGCGACCGCCGATTTGATTTTATCAAATGACATCTTGACCACTCATTTGACAATCTTTCCCTAACCCTAATTAGGGATTGTCACATGAAATCTCGTCCATTGATTTTAGGTTTTGTCAGCTTTCAATCTCATCCATCTGTGCAAAATTGCATTCTTTATAAAATGTAATTTTGCTCACAATTAGGCACCACTTTTTATCATTATTATTGCACCCACTTTATTATTATTATAGAACCACTTCATTATGTTTTACTTTGCATTTTAGGCACAAGCATTTATCATAGTCTTTTGGTCATTTAAATCCTTCAAAACTTGCATAGGACAATGGCATGGTCAATTTTCTCACACAAATCTGAGGGCAACAATAATATGTTGCAAGCTAGAAGGTGTTATGGAGGTGAATCATGGAAGCTTTGATATCAGGTATAATCGTTCGTGTTTTATGCTTTCTTTGTTCTTCATAACTTCTTTGGGTTTTATTTAATCTAACCATGCTAAAATCCATAACCCATTGATTACAGTGAGAAGCTATGGGACACAAGTTGTTTCAATGATAAAACTTAACCGGCTTTTCACATTTGTATTCCCCGCAAGTCTTCAATAGGAGCCATACATAGTGCGGGCCTACCCTTGTAGGATGCCACCTTTGAGATGCCATTTCAATGGTATAAACGATAACAGCATTTGCCCCCCTTCACTCCCATAAGTGGGCCTTGGAGTCATTAAAATTCATAAAGCTCAAAAAGTGCATAACATTGGAGCTCTTTGTGGAAGTTCCTTTGCGGAATGCCATAGAACCTAAGCTATTTTTAATGGAAAAACTTAATCGTCTTCCCAATCAATGGCTTCCACATGAACTATTCCCACACACTTAAAACCAAGCCTTTCTGACATAAGCATTGACTTCAATGCCTTAACATTGACGCTTTAAGTGTGAGATGAAAAACTCTAAGTATGGAATTCAATGTAGGTTTTCCCATGCGGGATTCCATTTGCAGGTTGCCATGACCTTCAAACCATTTTCAATGGCATCAACCTTGATGATATGTGAATTGGAATCCTCTGCATGATTTTTTTTCACATCGCCTAAGCAAGTTGTTCAAACCATAAAATTGCCTTTCCCACGTTCCAAATAAACCCTTGGACGAATTGAACTTAAAACATTTAGTATCCAAAATTCTTGTGGGTTGCCATAGCCATCAATCCATTTTCAATGGCTTAACATTTGATGGAATCCCCATGCCCACTTTCTGTACTTTGTAAAATGACAAAATTTTCGAGTATGATGACCTAACGCAACTCTAATTCCATTATCCATGTGCCAAAATAGCCTAGTCCAAAATTTGCTAAGTCAAAGCTAAGTGTGGGGATTGCAATGCAAGAAGCCACTCATTGAATGTCATCATCTACAAGCCATTCTTTATGGCATAAACTTTAATAGCTTCAGCATTGGGTTTTTCCGCAAAACTTGAGGTAGCGAATTTCACCAAGTATAATGATCCCAAGTGTGTCAATTTACATTTTTCCATATGACTTAATGAATTCACACCTAAATAACTTGATGTTGTGTCATAACATAAATATGGTGACATGAAATCATCTATGAAATGCCATTACACCCACACCACTACTAACGGATTCTATGTTGATGGCATTCGCAAGATGGAAACCCGCATTGCTTGGACCGCATAACTGCAAAACTCGCAAATAGTTAGGAAATACCAAAAATTAATGGATTTCTTGATTCTTCTTGGATTTAAGGATGCATTTATCAATGTTTTATCCCTCCTTAATTTTTTAAGACATTTATTACATGTTCTTTATGCAGAATTTATGGAACAAGCTGAAAAGACCAACAAGGCTAAGAAGAGCACAAGGGCTATGAAGGGGGGAAAGAAGAAATCCAAAATGAAGAATGAGTTATACGGAGTCAAGTGCACTTCAAGGATCATCTCACAATGGGACAAGGTGACAAACATTAACGAATTCAGACAGTGTGTCCTAGTCAGCTTGAAGATTGAAGAGGCATGGAAATTAAAGAAAAGTGGAATTGCTAAGGAAACAGGCTTCCCTATGGCTTTCATTAGCCCAAAATTGATCTTTGTATGTAGAGAATTCTAGCATTATCCAACAAGGATAATAGTCATTGTATATGGGAGATTATTGGCTAACTTAACTCCTATGCCAATTGAGCGAACATTTGGGATCCCTTTGTTCGAAAAAATGGAAGATGCTGAGAAGGATTATGCACAAAATGTATGAAAGGTAGACCCTGTAGGCTGTAAGAAAACCATAAATTAGACATGGATGATTGATCATCATTTGAGTGCAAATAAGCTACCCCAAAATCTCTATCTGAGCGACTTCGTGGAGGAAGTCAACGATCTTGTAACACTTCTAAGCAAAGTGATGGGACTGTCGACCTCCTCTACCTTTGAAGAATGGATGTGCTACTTTATAAAGGAGATCCTTAGGGGTGATTCAAATTTCCACTGGGCCAAGATGATAAGTGACAACTTCCACAATCAGTTTGTTGCATTAAAAAAAATCGAGGAGTACTATATGACTTCTTATGTTGTGTATCTTTTGGAAGTTAATTTTCCTTACAAGGGGCTCACTTCTGTTGGTGAGCTTGGGACAAAGAAGGGGAAAACTATCATTTATGATTGTTACCTATAGCTACAATACAAGAAGTAAAAGAAGGATTACAGGTGGCTGAATGATGCTTTTATCATGCATATTTTGTGAACACTGCCAATTACTATAGTAGAAGGTTGTCCCATTGCGCGAAGACGTTGATCAAGAATTTTGGATACTGGTTTATCTAGTTCCCCAAATTTACTTATATAAGGGTTGAAGGATTCTCAGGATTCCCATATCATTTTATGTAGTATTCCAGTGATATAATAATCTTGCTAGAGCTCACTCAGCAATTGTAAACTTCCCATTCATTGCTGCAAGAAAAGCACCGCATGGGGGTCTTGTATTTCATAGTCTTTGGTCAAGGAATGTATTTATTTCCTGCTATCCCTTGTGGAGAATATTCAGGAAAGGGAATTACAGAGTACAACCTCAAGTTGCATACTGAGCGAGGAGGCCTAGACCCATGGGAAAAATTAAAGAAGCAGGTTGGAGGTAACACACTCATAAGGCCCATATTGAAGACTTTTGGGTGAACTGTGATAATGAACATGAAGTATGGAAGCGGCATTATATGTGGATGACAACCAAGTTCATAAAATCTATTGATTTTTTTTCATTTCTCAACCAAGTGGTTGAAGACAATAACATTCTTGATGAGGAATACAATGTTGTGGCTAAAGTACACCTACCAGTAATTGATTGGATTGAGCTGTAAATTATAGATTTAGACACAATCATGTGCCCAATCGAGCAATGGACTAAAAGGTGGTTGGACAATCAAGTGTCTCACTTACAATGTCAAGGCACTAAACTGACATATGTGGAGTTGGAGGATAAAATTAAAAGTGAAACAAAAAGTGGAGATGAGGTTGATTCTTCAGGAGAAGTCCCAAAATCGCCACCAGTCACATGATCGAGGAAATGAAAGGATGCACCAAAATGACAACCCAAGTAGAAGGTGTACTCTAGGAAGGTGGTGGAAGAGAAAAGGCCACCCAAGAAATCTAAAAAGAGGAATATTTTCTCCTAATATGCCTACCATACAAGAGGAATCCTCACCCTAGGAGGAGGAAGGTAGGCCACAATCACCTCCACCTACCACTTCCCCACTTCCATTTTCTACCATTGCACCATATCCTTCCACTCCACCACCATTTCTTGTATCATCTTCGCCCGCTATGAACATCTCAGTTCACCTTACCTTCGCTTCTCTGATTGCTTATGTGGTCATGGTTGGCTCTTCCTCATCAACCTCTTCTCCCTTATCTTCTTCTTCACTCCCACCTTCACAACCAACTTTCTCCTCCCTACCAGCTTCCATTTCCACCACCCCTATGGCGCCTATTGAATTACCTGAAACCTTTTTTTCTTTCTTATAAAATATTCCTCATCAATTTTCACAGACCATATTAACTCTTGAGGCCAAATTCTTCAAGGCCCAACTATTTTCTTCATTACCTACCCCTCCACCCCCCACTGAGCCGTCAAAAATGGAGGTAACCATGCAACTTTGTGAAGAAATGGAAAGGAGGAGTGAAGAGTAGCTCAAGGAGACAATTGATATAATTGAAGAACCTACAGATATAGATCGTGATAACTACTATGAACATGTTGATGATGGCCTAAAAATTGTTGATCTGGATGAAGTTGTCTCAAAAGGGAAACAAACACCCAAGGATGAGTATTTAAATGAAACGTAGAAAAAATTGGCAAGGAGCAAGAAGATGAGAAAAATAAGGAACATGATGGCAAAGAAGCAAGTCCAAAAGAACACTGCTCTGAAAAGGAGGAGAATGACCTCGAGGTCAACATGGAAGAGTAGGAAGAAAATGTTAAAAGGGATGATAATTCTTAGGAAATAGGCCAAGATGAGGGTCAACAAGATGAATAAATATATTTAGGAAAAGAGGAAGGAGAAAAGAGTACTGGTAAAAGGTATATTGAACCCACTCAAGAGGAAAAAGTTGAGCATGATAGGGGCCAAAAAGTTATACAAGAAAAAGAAAATATTGATGAAAGGAATGTTGGATTCATCGAGTTAGATAAAGGGAAAGCAATAATGTTGCAGGAGACACAAAGTGACAAAGGAAATAATACTGAAGATACTCTTGAGCATGGGGATGGTGAGTCTTTGAAGGATCAGGAAAATTTTGAGGATTAATTCAACACTACATCTTCTGATCAACAAATGGAGATCCCTTCATGGTTGGAACAACAATTGAAAAGAAAAGATCCAGTGCTCCAAGACCCAAAGGCTTTCCTAGAGGCCATATTAGCACGAGCCAAAATCAAGACATGAGAAAAGAAGAAACCTAAGGTTAAATACCACATCACAACTAAGGCATCGAGCTCCTGTATCCTCCAGGTGGCAACTCTAGCTGTAGACAAGGATGCAGGGACCATTCAGGCCAAAGATTGCCAAATAACTTCCATCAACCTTGGCACCGCCTCTTGAGCATATAAAATAGATGAATTTCATGGATCGGATACTACCATCCTCAATCAAATGGATAAGGACCAGGCCACCAAGGTGAAGTTGAAGGCACAAGTGGCGGAACTAACTACCTTAATACAGTAATGGGCCACCTTTGGGGAGGAAATCCCAACAGAATCGTCAACACCTGCAATATTGTCTAAGGAAGAAATTAGTAAAATGGAGAAGATGAGGACTTGGACCAAATATACCTCAAACTACCTCAAAAGGGTGACTGACATGGGAAACAAGGCTATTCGTTATGGATTCAAGATGCACAATTATTTTTTTATTTTGAAAAATGAGATTGAAAAGGAAGCGGGAGCATGCAAAGACTTTCCTAATTTATACAATATGACATGCCCCAAATTAAAGTGCATTCTGAAGTTACCTACAAAAGTATGGGAGCAGGAGCTAGCTTTGCCTAAGGAGGATCGCTACTTTCCTGAATTTTGGTTATTCAATTTTGAATTCAGAAAAGGGATTTTAGAGAAGGCAATGATCGAGCTAGATGTTATTTTTTATCGTGCCATTGAAAATTTATCTAAATGCGATGAGATCCTAGAATTGCTAGTGGGAGCTGAAATTCTAGCAGAGGAATTGGATAGTGAATTGGTGAAATTTGAATTCCATAAGAAGATGAAACAAGGAACTAGTGACATTTTTATTGGGAGCTTCATTTTTTGCACGGGCCTTTACTTGTTTGTAGCAAATCATTCAAGCAGGGGATCAATGCGTAAAACAACATGAAGAATTAATGAAAGAATTCAAGATGGTCTCCTTTAATATCAGCAAGTCTGACTTCCCGAAGCATGCTAAGCTTCTGGAAGTTGTAAATAAATTTTTCCAATACGCTATTGTGCAAAAGGATGTTGGAAATGTTATAATAGAAGACAAGTACTTATAGTTTCTAGCTAATGGACAAAAGTAGCTAGAAGACAAAATAATCTACATGATGAAATTTGGTAGAAGACAAAATAGACTAAAAGACAAAGTAGCTACCAATTTTATATTGATAAATATTGTATTTGTATTAGACATTGTGTAAACCTTTACACTATAGTAGATTTGGACCATTCATTGTAAATCAATCTTGGCCATTCATTTGGGTTTTTGAAGGCTATATATATGGGCATCTTCTCATTTTCCTAGGGAGAGATAAGTTGTTGTATAAAGACATTTTGAAGCAATATATATAAGAAAGCATTGAAGTTAGGTGGTTTCTTTGAGTTTTCTCTTAATGTGTGCATGATTCAATCTCCATATTTTATTGAAATTTAGTTCATTAACTATTTAGTTCTATTCTCAGCTTGTTAGTTTCTAAACAATTTTAATGGTGTCTATGTGTTAGAGTAATTGACGAACTTCCAAATCATGCTTTTGGTATTCTATGTATGATAGATTATTGTGTAAATCTAGTCTGAGCTTGTTTCTTTACTGCACTTAAGTTCAACTGTGTCAATGCATACTTTATGTATCCATGTTACAGTCTGAAAATCTGAAGTTAACCTTAGAAGATTGAACCTATTTTGTGACACTGTAAATGTTGAGATATGGTGTTAAACACCATTGCATAAATTGATTTATCATAATATTGTAATAAAACAATTATTTAGTTGTGATACACTTTGGTGGTGGTGTTAATTACACTAGGTAATTATTTGGGGCCCACTTAGGTTGTATTGTAACATTATATTATTATTTAATGTGTGGGAGACATGTGATAATAATTTAATATTGGGAAATATTAAATAATGTTATGTCTTAGTACCCAATATTAAATAAGGGGTTAGTGGTTTTGTATTCACATGGTTTTGTGGTACATGGTTTCACCTTACCACTAGTATTTTCTGTGAGATTGTGTTTATAAAAGCAAACACATCTGTAGTGGTTTAGGTTGGTTGAGTGGGTTGGTTGTCATTATTGAGTCTTCTTGTGGAGTGAATTTGTTAAAGCATGGCATGAGATGTGTGGATTCATGCTTGGGCACATGGGAATGCATTGGAGGGATAGATGCTTCAGAGGTATTCATTGTGACTCTTGTATTGCTTTATTGTTGAATACTATGATGAAGTATGGATGCTTTTGGAGGCTGGGTTTTTCCCTCTTGAGGCTTTTCCCAAGGTATATCTTGTGTTATCTTGTGGCTTGTCTATTTCATCTATGCATTTGGAAAACTTGTATGCATTTTTACCTCTCATGGGTTATGTAGAAAATGATTTAAGATTGTGGGTTCAAATGCAATATTTCCTAACAAGTGGTATTAGAGCTTTCATGGTTGGAGATTTTTTTTATAACCCTAGTTTGAGAGTTTTTGCAAAGTTGAAGCCATGGACATGCATGTAGGGTTTGAGGCACTACAAGATATGGAACACATGTTGCAAGTGTTTGTATGCAGATTTGGGCTTTTGTGTTGTCAAGATTTGTTGGGTTTATTGCAGATTTGAAGTTTTCCAAATTTGGGTGAAAAAGGGTTTCTTAGTTTGAGTTTGAATATGAGGGTTTTGTAGGCGAAATTTCATAGATGACCTCTTGAGACAAAACGGACCTCATGGTTGGATTCAGGTTGGTCGAGAAATGAATTTTGACATAAAGTTTGACCTATTTTGGAGAATTTGAAAAAAGTGCAATTTTTTTTTAGTAAAAGGCCCAATTTGCCCTAATTTGGCATGTGCAAAAAAAAAATCTCGTCATTAAAATAATTTCGCAGAAAAAAATATTCACCATCGGGCTTGAAAAATTATTTGAAAATACCCTACAAAATAAAACAAAATAAATATTAGAAAATCGTTTGAGAAAATTTTAAGAAAATAAAAAATATATATATAAAAGTGCGGGGGTCCGCAGACCCCCACCCACTTGCCTGGTAGTACCTATGGTACCACCACTGTAGTAGGTACCGATAGTACTATCGACCTCTACAGCGGGGAACCGACGGTACTCCCACGGTTGGTGACTCTCATCCAGTAGGGCTTAGCCCTTCTGATAGAGCCCTTGGTTCCAAGGGGACCAACTCCTAGCCTATGGGCAATAAAATATCTACCACAATAACTTATAAAACAATTTTTAATATTTGCAAAGTCCACCAAAATTCATTCCCATCGGACTTGAAATTTATAAAGCCAAAATATATATTGTTCTAAGGTCTGATACATGGAGGGGGAGCGAATTTTTATTTTTGAAAAATTAAACCATTTTCAAATTGATTTGAGATCCATCGTTGGGTGGCGTTGCCACCACCGGCGGACCACCAGAGCACCACCAGGCTTAATTGGATAAAATATAGCATTTTTTCAAACGCATGTAACTTTTGCCTAGTATGTTAGATATTTGACTTCTTGTAGTTGTTGGAAAGCTAGTTCTAAGTACTACGCAAATGGTATAGGTTTGGTTCCTTGATTTTAGCATTTTGACATTTTTGAAGCCTGTAAGTAGACGTTCTCGTTTGCACAGTTTTGGTCATAACTTTTGCATACGGAATCGAATTTTTGATTTCGAATAGGCGTTGGAGAGAATTTACAATGTACTACATAGTGGTTCTAATTTTCTATTAGTTTGTGGTGTTGGATGAGTTTGGTACTTTTTTGATCACTTGTAGGAACCTAAGATTTAGAATTTGATTGTGTGAGCATCCAGACGAGTCAAGAGGCAGAACCTTGAGGGAGTACATGTTTTTATATGTTATTTATGATGCTATAGCTATTATCATATTGTTGCTTCTAGGTATAGGTTTACAAGTAATTTTCAGAGTTGGGACTTTGATGTTGATAGGTACACAGGTTGTCTTTAGTTTTAAGGACATGGTTGGACATGGTTTAAGACTCAGAGTCTTCTATGGGTGATAGTTGAGTGCAAGTACATTGATGGCTATGGTTATTTTGTCATGGGTATGCAGGTATATTTGATGCATTGGCACAACATGATCATGTATGTGGTGTTTGGTGGTGATATGGTTTGATGTTAGGAGATTGTACCTATCTTCTTGATGCTTATTTGGTTCCTTGACTATGATTACTCTTTTGTTGACATGGTTGAAAAATTAGATCAGTGGTTGATTTGGTGTTTGAGTCTTGATGTCTACATGGTTATCTTCTTTGATATCTCATTTTATAGTTACTAATGTGATGATGATTGTGCATGTTTCAGTGATTGGATCTACGAGTTATAAAAAATTTGGATTAGCTACCCATTCACTTGTAGTGGGATGACTTGGATGTGGACTGTCTATATCCACCAAGTTTGATTCATTGTTGTTGCAAATTCCATTAGTTGGCCTTGTATGTGGTCATTTATACATTGGTATGTTGTTTCAGGGTTGAGAGAATGGATGATTTGAGTACTTGATTAGTTGGTTTATGGTACTTGTAGCATGTAGTTTTATCATGATGTCATGATAGCTTGTTACATTCATTAATTATACACTTTCAGTGGGAGATTCTGATAGTGATGGATTGGCAGTGTTGAATTGGTTTGCAATGTTTTGTTGGCAGTTGTATGTATCTTCTTGGCTTGAAGATCTTGGTTTACTTGTATGTTACTGACATTGTAGTTGAGTGTGTGTATACTTCGATGATCTTCATGGAGAGGATGGTTTTCATGATTCCATTTGTAGCTCGTACCACGATTCAGTGGGAGTTGTTGGCAGTGATGAGGATGCATCATTGGTATGGTTATCTTCATGTGATTGGAGATATGATTTCTTGGTTTAGAGTTATTTTTATGATTTCATGTTATACTCTTGATACTAGTTTAGAGTTTGGCATATTACATGTTCTCTTGAGACTAGGATGTATGTTTTGGTGCATGTGATCTCCTAGGAGGAAATGGTTAGATCATGTTGTCATGATAGGTTCATGATTCTCTGATTGGAGCTTTGACATTGATCGTGTGTGATTCTCTTTGTATTGAGTACATTGATCATTTGTTTGATTACTTCATGATGGTGCTATGTTTCATTTGGATTTTGGCATGTATTGATTGGTTACAAGTGCTCATGGATACTTAGAGATGTAGGTGATGGTTGGAGTTCTCTTGTGGTTAGAGACATTTTCTTGAGACAGTTACTCTTTGGAGGTTTCAATAGGAAGACCGAGGAGCTTTCACCTAGGAATGGACATGAGTTCATGATGGACCAATAGATGAGATTGTTCTTGGAGTGAGTCATGATGGCTTGGTTATCCTAGAGGAGAATTATCATTCCCCACTCTTGGTCTACTCGGTAGTTTATGATTTGAGAGGTATTTACCCATTATATATTTTAGATGTGTTATGTTTCATGCTTTGATTGTCATAGGATTGAGTTGATTCATTGTGAAATTTGGATACTCATTTGAGGATGGTTTAGCATGATTTTATATGCTTCATCTTTCATTGATATAGATCTTGAGCTATGGTTATTTAGTTTTGGAGGATTCATTTTGAGGGATGTTATAGCATGGTTATCTCCTTGTGCATTTGACTTTATTCTTTGATGAGGATTGTTAGGAGATGGTTTATGGGCTGATTTCCAGTGTATGGGGAAGGTTACTATAAGTTTGATCTTCTTTATTTGAGAGGCTTACATTTATGTTGGAAATTACATTGATTCATATGTTGTACTTGATCTATGAGATTGGGTGTTATGGATGTTGTTGAGGCTTTTTATTTGGGGTTGTTTAGGAGATCATACTTGATGCAACATTACACTTTTTGAGGTGTTGGTAGGACATTATGGTTTATAGGTTTCTCTCTTCATGGTTGGATGTTCATGTTCATATGATTTGGGGAGAATGGTGGAAACATGTTGTGAGAGATTATGCAGCTACTTGGGTTGCATGTGTGTATCATTATTATTGTTCTTGGTACTTCATGCTTTGATTTACTTAGCACACCTTGATATATAATTTTGATTGGTAGACTTGATATGATTTGACATTACCTATGTAGTGGGAGTTCCTAGATATGTATGTACTTCATTGACAAGTTTTATACAAGGAGCTTGTGATTGTAGTTTACAAGTTGCATATGTTCTTTGCATGAGTTTACTGATGTATTGATACCTTGGAGGTATGGATGGTTGGATGTATTAGCATGTGTTGTGGATGCTATTTTTGATCGTGTGGGTTTTTTTGTTGACAACAACTTAGTTAGAGCCTTTCTTATCACTTGGATTTGATGTGTGTGCTCATGGATTGGTGCATCTTCACCTTGGCATGTTCCTTTTCTTCCATAGGTGGCATGTTGGACGATGAGAGGATTTCTCACTTGAGATGGTGGTCACTTTTTTCTTATTGTAGGTATCTTGATGGAGCACGAGAACATGTTACAGATTCATTTAGTTTCATGTATGGTTATGATGATGTATATCATGCATTGATACCTTATGCAATGTATACAACAAGTGGGATAATATTGAGATATGGTGTTGTCCACCATTGCATAAATTGATTTATCATAATATTGTAATTAAATAATTATTTAGTCATGATACACCTTGGTGGTGTTGTTAATCACACTAGGTAATTATTTTGCGCCCACTTATGTTGTATTGTAATATTATATTATTATTTAATGTGTGGGAGACATGATAATAATTTAATATTGGGGAAATATTAAATAATGTTATGTCTTAGTACCCAATATTAAATAAGGCGTTAGTGGTTTTGTATTCACATGATTTTTTGGTACATGGTTTCACCTTACCACTAGTTGTATTTGGTGTGAGCTTGTGTCTATAAAAGAAAACACATGTGTAGTGGTTTAGGTTAGCTGAGTGGGTTGGTTGTCATTATTGAGTCTTCTTGTGGAGTGTATTTGTGAAAGCATGGCATGGTATGTGTGGATTCATGCTTGGACACATGGGAATGCATTGGATGGCTTGATGCTTCAGAGGTATTCATTGTAACTCTTGTATTGCTTTATTGCTAAATAATATGATGGAGTATGGATGCTTTTAGAGGTTGGGTTTTTTCCTCTTGAGGTTTTCCTAGGGTATATCTTGTGTTATCTTGTGGCTTTTCTATTTGATCTATGCATTTGGAAAAAAATTATGTATGTTTACCTCTCATGGGTGATGTAGGAAATGATTTTAAGATTGTGGGTTTGAATGCAATATTTCTTAACAGTAAAACATTCTTGGTTAAGAAAATTTTGGTTTTGGGAGTCTATCTACTATAATTCTTGCCATTGTTGCTATTGTTCTTAGTTTTCAAAATTTAATTAACTCTCTAAACCCTCACACCTTTTGATATTTCTTTTAAATCTGTGTTAATTTTAGGATTCTAGCATCATAATAATGTTAAATCTGATGAACAAAATGAGTTTTAGACTATTGTTCTAAATTTTTTGTTACAGTGTATCTATTTTCATGTTTATGAAAATTCATTACAAACTTGTAAATTCCAACTTTGTGAACCATAAAGGCCCCTTGTGATTACCAACAAATCACACATCAATGTAGAGTTGTCTATGCACCATCAAGACCTAACACTTGAGAGACCTTAGGGTATTTTTTGAAACTTGTTTGTAGATAATTACCTTTAAAGAGAGATATAACACTTGTGTTCTTTCTATGTTGTTGCAATGCTAAAACACCCATCAACATACATTTTATACAAATCATGAATGAAAATGATCAAATATATTTTATCTCATCATCTTTGTCTTTCCTTTGATGTATGTTCTTATTTTAGCTCTGGTTCAAAGAATTAGAAGTGCTTAAATAAGAATATAGATTTGTATGAAGTAATGCAAGGATCTTGAAGTATAATTGGTTAGGAATATTTGATTACATTAATGGAATGCATTTCTATAAATCTCTTTAATGTTTGGGTGATATACTATTAAGAGCTTCAATTGCACTTGATCTGACTCCATACCCTAGGTTAAGGCACTGATCATTTGAATTTGAGTCTAAGTTACAACTCAAAGGTCATTAACTCAAACAAAACTCACAATTTTTTAAATTTATGTTTGATTTATTGTATTTCTTGAATTTTCATGTAACTTCTTGTTCTCTTGCTATGAATTGTTTAAATGCTTTAAATGATTAGCCAGATCTTGAGGTTTTCATAATCCTCAAGAAAATCTACAGAGAACAAATATGATAATTACAATGTATGGGATAATTTGGCATATGAGGCCTTAAGAACATTGTAGTGGATCACCCTCCTGGGTTTACAAAGCCTAAAGTGTAGAGGGAAATTTATTTCAAAACTTTCACTTGTTCATTGGCCAATCCCTCCAAATAATTGATCATTAGGAATGGAAATCCTATAGATTGTTTGTGAGACCTGGTTGTGAATTAAAAACAACCAACAGATTGGTGACTTCGATGGGGAAGTACTGGTTTATATCTATATTTCGAGATCATTTATAGTCAAATTCACAAAATTTCAAAGTTCTACATTCTGTCAAGTATGAATTTCTAAAATGTCTCATCATTTATCACTTTGAAGTGTATTATTCAAGGTTTCAAGTCTTCTTTTCATATTTGTGTGAATTTCTTTATAAGTTGTCATAGATTTGTCCAAATTCTCTCTACATTTGTAAATCTCTCAAAAGAATTATCAAATATTTTCAAATTCCCATTAATTGGGTGGCAACTCTAAGTCTCATGTGCTAGTGCACTAAGAATTTAAAGAAAGCAAGAAAAAGAGAGTTGTGAAAACTTATAGAAGACATGAGAGGAACCATAAATCATCTCAAGAAACATCCTGAGAAAAGGTTAGAAGGATAATTTCCTCAAAACACCAAGTAGTCTTGGAAACAAAATAATGAAGACACAAGTAAGTTTGTTACTCCTTTTTTAGGATCTAGACATTTGCATGAAAATAGTAGTGATAATCTACAAGAATTGTATGAATTTGGAATGCCTCTTGTAAATGAGGAGAACTCAATCCTAAGAGAAAGTATTGCTAGAGAGAAAGCCTGCCTAGATCCTTTGGCTTCAACACAAGCACAATAAGGGAAATTTTGGGATGGAAATTTTGATGCTAAGTTGAAATCTCAAAGATTGGATCTTGGAGCTTTCCCTAATCCTAATTTTCCAAGTTATTATATGTTTGAGATCCTCATAGTAGAGCACCTACTCATGTTCTCCATGTGGATACTTCAAGTCTTGTAGATAATACTCTTGAACACTCAGATTCTGAGATCACTTTTTCCAAATGAGGATGAGTTGATGCAAGATATCTTGGGACTCCAAGAGGAGGCTCAAAGACTTGAATATATGAGGATAAAGAAGGCAAAGAAAAGAGACAATAAAATAAGAAATTCCATGTTTGAGATATACCAATTGAAGAGAAGGTTAGAACAAATGAAGTTTATGAACCAAGAAGAACCTTCTTCTGCTCCTACTGCATCTTATGGTCCTATTCTTACTCATTTACTTGGAAAAAATACTCTAAATTATCCTATAGGGAATACCTACACCAACACCTAGACTAGCTCTATTGTTAAAAGCTTGGATGCAATTCCTTCTACCACTAATAAACCATCTTAGCCTGTGGATACAAGAAAAAATCCTATAGGTAATTCTAAGGGAGCAACCATAAATGCAAATCCACCATCTCACAATGCTTCCACATCTACAATACCTAACCCATTAAATCTTAAAATGCAGAAGGAAAATGAATAATTGCATAAAGAATTAGAGAGAATGGAGATAATAATTGTTAATGTTGAATTATTGGAAAGATTTTGTGTGTGCTTGAAGTCGACAGTTATCTTTTTGGTGAATAAGGGATGCATCTAATTAGGCCAACCTAATTGATGCTTGCAGATGAGTTAGATATATATATTAGATAGTTTTGAGATTGAAGATGATGGAATGAATTTGAATATGAATCAAGGTGAATATATGTCTGTTGGTATGCGGGTTGACTGAGCATCAAAGGAACTAGATCTACACTTGTTAGGTGTAACTCCATCAGTTCATATTCTGGTTGTAAGTCATTTTGTTATTGTATCTTATATAGAAAGTGAGCCTCTCATTTTTAGACAGTGAGTCCTAGTAGTGAGCCACCCTTTGTAATATCTTATAACCCGTTATACTATATTGTGAGCTAATCCTCATCGTGGTTTTTCCCCTTATGGGTTTTCCACGTAAAAATTTTGGTGTTCATGTGTTGTGTGATTTATGTTATGTTAATGCTCTTGCTCATTTTTACTATTATATGCATTGGACTAATTAGATGGTGTTTGTTTAATAAGTTAAAGAAGATAATGATTCCCCCCTCTCAGTATCTTGGCTATTCAACAATCTAGGATAATGGTTGTGGGAACTATAAACTAATGAAGGATACCTTTGTCTTAGGAGAGCTACCTCTTTCTCCTCAGTCCCATGAGAAACCCACATCTAGTACCAAAGAGCCTAAAACAATCAAGGTGGTAGATACTACCTTCACCAAGTGGGAGGATCTGAACCAAGAAGATATCAACGAGGAGGATGTTTCTAAAATCCTCTATCAAGATGAACAACTTGTCCCTGTTCTTCCCATGGAAGATGACAATAAAAGCTTGTGGCTAATGAAGGGATGGGGCTATAACAAGAATGAGAAGCTAGGATAGAATGAAAATTCCTTGCTAGAACCTATCATTCTTGAGAAATGATTAGAGAATATTGGCCTAGGTTGTACTACTAGCAAGGTAACCCTTATTAGCAAAGGTACTTCCACTAAACGGGTTGAGTTTTCCTCTTGGTTACCTCCATCGCATGATATGACCTTAGATGACTTCCCCCTTGATTTTGCTGACCTATTTGAGAATAACTCCCTCTTCATGATATCCATTACATCCTTTGTTCCAAGCAATCAGCGAACTAAAATACTCCTAGTGTACCCACAACTCATTGACATGGACCAACAAGGATCGTTGATTCTAGATTTATTCAAAAATGATGAAGCGATCTCAGAATTCATGGGACTCTATGATAATTTACCATGGGCGGATCACAAAGCATGTTTTGAAATAGAACTAGACACAAGGGCATACTATGGGGAGATGATTGAATCCTTCAGTCACAAAATTGATGAAATAAAACTAACATGTAGATTTTTAAGTGAAAACCACGCTACGGCGCTCTCTGATCCCAAATTAGTAAAAATAAAGGATGTATCTAAAGGTGAAAGCCTCTCAAAGGTGCCCAAGGATGAGGGATTAAATCTCCCCCTTAGTGCAATGCATCCAGAGAAGTCAGCAGTGCTAGCAAAAAAGGCCACCCTAGTCAATGTGGGAATAGAAGAGGCACCAAAGATCACTTTCTATGTCAAATCCTTGTTGGATGAAGAATAGAAGAACCTAGTAGCATTCCTGAAAGAGCCAAGAGATAACTTTGCATGGTCATACATAGATATGTCAAGGCTTGATCCAGAATCAGTTGTGCATCACATAGCAATCTATCCTGAAGCCAAGCCAGTAAAGCAGAAATTATGGAAGATGCACCCTCAGATAGCACTCTTGGTGAAACTTGAATTACAAAAGCTTCTTGACATTGGATTCATCTAACCGATAGACTATCCTAAGTGAGTTTCAAACTTGGTACCAGTCTCAAAACCCACTGGGGGCATCAGAATCTGCACTGATTTCAGAGACTTAAACAAAGCATGCCTGAAGGATGATTTTCCTCTTCCTAACATCGACCTCATTGTGGACTTAACAACTCGGCATTACATGCTATCACTCATGGATTGTTTTTCAGCCTATAATCATATCATGATCGCCAAGGAGGATCAATATAAAACTACATTCACTTGTCCATGGGGAACCTATTGCTAGAACGTGATGCCATTTGGGTTAAAGAATGTAGGAGCAACCTATCAAAGAGCAATGGCCCTCATCGTTCATGACATGATCCAAAAAATAGTCAAAGATTATGTCGATGATATTTTGGAAAAATCAAAGAAAAGAAGTGAGCACATACAAGTCTTAGGACCCATCTTTGACAAGCTTGAAGAATACAAGGTGTGATTGAATCCAAAAAAGTGTATCTTTGGGGTTACATCAGGGAAACTTCTTGGCTTTATCATCTCACAAAGAGGAATAGAAATTGATCTAGCAAAGGTAAAATCCATCCTCAACATGGAACCACTACAAACCCTATAGCAGATGAGAGGATTACAAGGAAGATTGTAGTCTATCAGAAGGTTCATAGCGTAACTATCAAATAAAATTCACCCCTTTTTGCATCTTCTCCATAAAGGAATAACTTCCAAATGGGATGAGAAATGTCATAAATCTTTCTAGAGTATCAAGGACTACTTATTGACACCTCCACTATTAATGTTGTTGATACCAAACAAATCATTGATCTTATATATCTCAGCAACATCAATAGCACTAGGAGCTCTTCTAGTGCAACATGATGAAAACGGAAAGGAAAGAGTTATTTATTACATCAGCGAGACATTGGTGGGATATGAAATAAACTATTCACCCATTGAAAAATCATGCCTAGCAGTAGTTTTTGCTTCACAAAAATTCAAACACTACATGTTGTCACATTAAATCAAACTTATTGCAAAGATCGACCCATTGAAATACCTATTATCCAAAGCAACTCTTACTGGGTGAATGGCCAAATAGGTGATGATCTTAACTAAATCTGACATAGAGTATGTGGAGTGCAAGGAAATCAAATTACAAGTGATCATAGATGAACTAGCAGATGCACCTATCTATGTAGAGAACCCCTTGACATTTGAGTTCCCTGACAAATTAGTGTTTGTGGTCAATCTCATAGATCAATGAAAGATGTACTTTGATGGATCATTCACCCAACATGGATCAGGAGTGGGTATTATTTTCATCACCCCTCAAGGTGATTGCATTCCAAAGTCATACAAGCTATCATTTCCTTGTACTAACAACATTGTTGAGTACGAAGCCCTAATCATAGGTCTAGGAATAACAGTTTAGTGGCAGATACAAGAGATAAAAGTCTATGGGGACTTAGAGTTGGTTATCAATCAATTCAATGACGACTATCAAACTAAGGATGATAAGCTCACTCTTTATAAGAAGATGGTAGATAATCTCAAGGACCTTTTCATAGATATAACTTTTGAGCAAATTCCTCATATGAACAATTGAGCAGCAGACACTATGGCAATAATTAGATCATTGTTAGACATGTCGAACAACATCCTTGAATGTGAGTTCTTGGTAGAACAACTTCTCATACTGACTTTCAAAATATTTGAATCTAAATTTGTGTGTGTCATTGTTGGTCCTAGATCCCCATGGTATCATGACATTCATCTACCTTAGTAGAGGAACTCTCCCATCCGATATCACCTCCAACTTTAAAAAGACCTTTGTCAAAAAGGCATCCTGATTCATGATCCTAAGTGATACCCTTTATTGTCAAAGCATCGAAGGAACATTATTATGATTTCTTAACCAAGAGGAAGCCTTAACTACTTTAATGGAAGTACATGATGGCATATGTGGTTCCCATTCTAGCAGTATGACTTTAGCTAAGAAACTGTTGAGGACGGGGTACTATTAGCCAACCATGGAAAGGGAAGCTCATAAATATGTGAAAAAATGTGTCTAGTGTCAACAACATGGTGATCTGATTCATGCTCCAGCTCAAGAATTACAACAGATGATTACACGTGTCCTTTTTTATAGTGGGGACTTGACTGCATAGGAAAAATCAATCCAACCTCATCTAATGGCCACAATTTTATCATAACAGCCATTGAATACTTTACCGAGTGGGTTGAATCCATTCCTATGACCTCCATAATGGGGAAGAAAATTTCCAATTTTATCCTAAATCACCTAATCTATCGTTACGGTGTTCGGCAAACCCTTATCTCTAATAATAGAATACCCTTCAAAAATCAGGATGTGAAAGAGCTATGAAAAATATTCAACATCCAACACTGGTTATCTAACCAATATTATCCCCAGGGAAATGGTCAAGATGAGGCAACAAACAATACCATCCTTAAAATCCTCAAGAAAATGGTCAATGAAGTTGGTCGTGACTGGCATCTGTAGTTAAATCCCACTCTCTGCGCCTATCCAACCAGTATCTACACACCCATAGGTGCAACCCCTTTCTCCTTGGTCTATGGATCAAAAGTCATTTTGCTTATTGAGGTTGAGCTCCCATCACTATGAGTGTCACTGCAGAACCTGATCACTGATGAAGAATACAGAGTCTCTCAATTGAATGAGCTAGAATTCTTGGACGATCATCATCTTGATCCCCTTAATCACTTGCAAGTATATCAAAATTGACTGAAACTAAGCTATAATAAGAAGATCAAATGTCAATCTTTCCAAGTAGGGGATCTTGTCCTAAAATAGAATCAGAATAATCTACCAGATCAGAATAGTAAAGGAAAGTTTGAGCCTACCTGGTTGGGTCTCTTTGTCGTCACAACAAGTTATGGATCAAGGGCATATCAGCTATCAACACCTTAAGGTGAACCCTTGCTGGATCCAACTAACAGCTTACATCTCAAAAAAAATTACGCCTAGGCTTGAAGGGTGTAAAATCTGAAAATACAAAAAAATAAAAAAATAATCAAAATTAAAAATAAAAAAAGGATTGAAAATGTAAAGAAAAAAATCATTTTCTAGTGAAAACCACTTCAGTGGCACTTTGGGAAAGTACCTTGGTGAAAACTTGGAAAACATGCACCTCTTGTAAATAAAGCACCTCCATCTATTATATGGCTCTTTATTCTATCATTCTCATCCTCCATCCATCACCTCATCATTCATCCTATTTATTCCATCACCCATTCGCATCCTTATCATAGCTTAATGTTGTGAAGTATCGTATCCCCTTTAGTACTACTTGGCATATTCCTAAGGTTAGTTTGTCATGTCCATATCGAGGTAGTTTATTGTGTCACACTGGGGGAAATTCATTCTGAATCATATCGGGTTCTTGTATATCTTAAGGTTATTTGGAAATCTCATCAAAAATCCCAAAAACATTCATAAAACGTTCATCAAAAAATCCAAAAACATCAAAATCCTATACAGCTAAAATCCAAAAAAAATCATAAAATGTTCATTAGAAAATCCAAAAACATCAAAATCCTATACATCTAAAATCCAAAAACATTCACAAAATTGTAAAGAAAAAATCCAAAACATTCAGAAAACAAAAAAAATCCCTAAAAAGTTCGAAAATTGAAAAATCCAAAAATAGTTCCCTTGTCAAACTACGTCGTCTCTAAGCTTGAACGTAGGCAAGTCGATCATTGATGTGCCCCTGAGACACCCTAGGTCAATATTTAGGAGTCTATCATAATAAACTGACATTTCCATCAACTGTTCATATCTTCATCTTCAATAAGTCAAGTCAATCGAACTACGTGGTCTCTGCGTGTATAATGTAGGCAAGGCTTATCTTTGATCAACCCTTGAGACCCCTAGGATAGGTTTTTTAGGTTAGATTTTGTTATGCCTTACATAACCACCCCATCTTTTGCCTTGGTCAAAATCGGTCCCCCTCTTCTATTTTTTGTCCTTGGTTGTTTTTCAACAAATTTTGGAGTTGTTCTTTCTTCCAACACTTTGTTTTCTTTGTTCTGTTGGAACCGGAACCGGATAGGAATTAGGATTTCAAACTTATTTTGAGTTTCATTCCCTGACTCCATTCCCAATTCTGATCTCGCTCATCTCTTGGTTTGGTCTCTTTGGCCTGTCTTGTTTTTCTTTAGCGGAGCCGGATCTGGGATGGATATTAAGTTTGGGATTTACACAAAGTTCCAAACTTGTTTCCATCCTGCCTCTACCTTTTTGGTTTTGTTTTTTAGGACTTGGGATCGATTTTTTTTACCTTGTTTTGGTCTTGATGTCTTCTTTTTGGTTCTTTGTTTCTTTTTCTTCATTGTTGGCGAAACCAGAACCAAACTCGAAACTTGGACAAAGTTTCTAAACCTGGTTCTCATTTCGTCTCCGCTCCCACCTTTCTTGTTTCTGTTTGACTTTACTTCGATCGCACAATAGTCTTGTGCATGTTCCCTTTGCGATTTTGCGTCTAACATGCCGCATTAATGGCATTAATTACAAGTACCTCCCATGTATGAAATTTGATTTTAACCTTAATTAAGGTTAACTCGTTGGTTATTATCACTGTTTAACAAGTAAAATTGAACCAGAGTTGTGGTAGACCATTTGGGAGCATGATTCAATCGAGGGCAAAGCATTTTGTGCATAGGATTTGCATCAAGGGCCAGCCTATTGGATTATGTTTTGAGGTAGGGTTTATGTTCTTCATTTTCTTTGCTACCATTTGTGGTGTTTTGTTTGGTCTATTGTTCTTCGTGGGGTTCATAGCTCTTTCCTTTCGAATCCTTGTTGTTTGCTTTATTTTTCTTCTCTTTTGTTTTTCTTTGTTTTCCGGGTCTTCGGTTCATCTTTTATTTTTGTTTTATTTACTGTTTGTCATTTTTTCTCATTTTTTTTTACTTTGTAATGGTCATTTTCATGTTTTTTTTCTTCACGCCCATACCGTTGTGCCCTGGGTTTTTGAGGTGTCGATCATTTGCTACATGGTTATATGGTGCTCTTCGATCTATTACTTTACCTGATGGTCCTTTTGCGTATCGACTTGTTGATTTCGAGTAGGGTTAAGTTGTGCCCTAATTGTTTAAGTTGAGGGTTTTTTATATACTAGGGTTTTTGCAAGTCTCTGATTAGTTTTAAACAAAATTGTGCCCTAGTTGTTGGGTTTTGTCTCGGTCGTATGGGGATGGTTTCATACAATTATTTTAAGCCTCCTTGGCTTGTCAGGTGACCTCGTTTTTGGCCATGATATCATTCATTCTATTGTCAAAATTCCTAATGACATCATGTTTTTTTTAACTGGAGTCAGATCTAGGATTAATTCTATTCTCGAGCCTTTTGTTTACAATAGATGTCGGATCCGATTCTGAGCCCGCTTTCGATGAATTATAAATTATTAAAATATCTTTCACTCAAGCGGAAGCGGAAGTGGAACGGGATATAAAATTGAAGCTTCTTCATTATACCAAGTCTGACTTCCATTCTAATCCCAATCCTAATTACCATTCTGACTCCGTCTTCAATCCTGCTATATGGTTTATTGTGAGTTCAATGTCCATTCCGGTCTCGCCCCTGGCGGTGTTTTAAAAGCTTTTTAGCGATGTCTTCTGCCTGGTCCCTCCTTCGGTCTATATGAAAGGTGAGATCTCTGACCTGGTTTTTCATGCTTCTTGTGGATCTAATCTTGGGTTTTTATTGCAGAAATTAAAGGATGTCAAGAGCATCGGGTGAGGCTTCTCAAAGGAGTCAACCTGTAAAAACTTCAAAACCAGGAGCAAAGCCTAAAAATTTTAAGCCAGAACAACTCCCTTATACCTTGAGGTATAATCATCAGGGTCTTGCCATCACTACCAATAAAGTGGATTTTGATTGGGCAGACATAACTGATACCAACTTGGGTCCATTCCATTGCGAATAATTGTACGCTGAAATGTTTGGTAAAGAGGTAACAAGGAGGACCCAAAGAAGAGTTGAATCTGGCTTGGCTCATATCATTGTATTTCCTCTGTCAATCCAATGTCTTGAATTAATAATGATAGTGGTTGGAGCCTATAATCCTGCTACTAGACAGTGTGTGGATTCGTAGGGTAATGTCATCATTGATTTAACTCCTCAAATGTTTTAGTTTATGTTCAATGTGCCCAATCCAAGGAATCCTAGGAAACTCAATGAGGCGGAGGCTTTGAAAATGTATAGTAATCATAAGGAAGCCAACAAAACTCATTTGAATAAGAAATGGATGAGAACTGAGAAAAAGTCCCTAGTTAAGCTTCCAGATCAGCCTAAAAGGGCGGAATTCTACAAGGAGATTGGGGACATAATAATGATGTTATCTAGAGTGTTTGGAAAAAGGGATGCTCTTCACTTTAAAGAATGGATGTTCCCATTCATTCACACAATCCTAGATGGTAGGCAACAATTTGATTGGCCCATGATTGTGCCTGAAAGCATACACAACCAAATGATTAGAGTGAGAGAAACCAAGAGTTTCTTTATGACCTCTTATGTCATTTATGCAACAGCAAGGAGAGGAATTTTTCCAAGTTTAAACAGAGTGGGGATTTTGGGAGAAGCTGATGGATAGAATAAGGTATGGAATCATTATGATTAGCTCACCTTGCAGACTTCTGAACTGCATTATAGAAGGGTTAATGATGCATTTGTATATGTCATTATTAACCAGCTTACGGGAGATGCGGGATATAGATTGATCCAGGAGGCCATGGTATTCATCACAAAGTGGGGATATTGGTTTATCCAATACCCCAAGTTTACTTATTTTAGGCTAGCTGGATTTGATGGTCACCCTCACCTACTCCCTAGATGTTGCAGCAACAGGATTGTTTTAATGGAGTTTGTTTATCAAGCCTTGGGGGTTAATGCTAAATTTGGTATAAAGCATAAGCCCGGTTGTCATAAGTTCCCCATGAAGTTGGGTGAATATAGTTTTCCACACCTTGTGGGAGAAAAGGTTGTTTGCAATGAATTGATGCATCTGAAAGTTAGGCTTGTGCACTACTAGGAAGCACTTTGACCCAAACAAGAAGATGAACGCTTTGCTTGCTTCTATTTTTGATAAACATTTCAATCTATTGGAGGACTTCTGGAGTGATCTTCAAGATGAATATGACTTGAGTAAAAGTAATTATGAAAGGTTGCTTATCCCACTCATGGTGGAGTATGGGGTCAAGGTGGACATTCTTGACACACTATCAGATGATGGGGTGGTCTTGGATCCCCTATATGAGGGACAAAATATAGGTACCAAGAGCTTAGATCTTGTAGATTGGGGTGCAAAGGAGACAATAGATATTAAGCAGATAGCAAGACCAGTGTTGGATAGAAGCATCCAATGGGTCATGCTAAGAACTAAGGAGCCTGGGGGTCAAACTTCCAAGAAAATAAAAGGTGCAAGTGCCACTCAAAGGTACAAGAGAACAAAGAGGAGAGGCCCTTGGAATTCTTCCCTCCTAACATAGAGGAGTTTAAATTTGAAGTTTTGGCTCAAGATTTACCTGAAGCACATGAAGAAGAAGTCCCAACAGGACCTGTGGCCTCAACATCAATTATGGGTGAGTTTCCTACTCAAATCCCTCCTACAGAATAGCTAAGTGGAGAATTGCCTAGGGGAACCCTTCATAAGGAAGCTGAAACTTTAAAGGGAAAGGGAGTTGAGGTAGAAATCCATGATATAGGGACAGACTCTGAGGGTACTCTGTTAGATAAGGAGACACTAGAGGAGATGCCTCTTGATGAAGTTGAGCATGTTTTGACAGAAGAGGACCAATGGGCGTTGTTTGAAGAAGCTAAGAGAGCATTAGATGTGAAGGCACAAGCTGAAGCATCGTAGAAACACCAAGAAATAGATGCCAAGGAACAAGCTGAAGCATTGGAAAAATAGAAGGAAATGGATGCAAAGGCACAAGTTGATGCATTACTCCAACAACGGCAATTAGAGGCCAAACAGAAAGTTGATGAGTTGGCCAAGCAGCAGTAAAGGAAGCATGGGACAAGCTCAAAGACTTGGAGGGAGAGAGAGATAAATTGCTTGAAGAGAAGAGGTTAGAGGAAGAGCGTTTGAAAAAGGACCGAGAAGATAAAAGGTTGTAGGAGCATAAGGATAAGGAAGAGGCCGAGAGGGTTGCACAAGAGAATGTGGAAAAGGAGTAGCAAAATGTGTAGGAGGTTGATTTTCAACCTAAAGTTACTTTATTGCAGCCACTATCTTCTACAACTGTTGCCTCTTCCTCTACAATGATGGCTACCACTCCTAGTGCTCCTACATGGTTAAAGTTGGATCTTGAGAAGAAGCAAATAGCTCCACCACAACCTCTTAATTGGGAAGAAATAATGAAGGAGATAGAAAAGGAGAGACCAAAAAAAAAGGCCAGAGTTCTTCATTCCACAAGGCTCATTGAGGCAGGAGAGATTTTTGCAAAATGTGCAATTCCAGTGGTGGACAAGGATAGAGGAAATATGCAAGTGACTGATTATCAACTGGGTACAGTCAATTTGGGGAGGCCTACAAGGAATCAACAAATGAATCTGATTGATATTGTAGCTTCATCCATAAAGTCTAGAATGATCAAAGATAAGAAAAGAAAGGATGAGCTTAAGGCTCAATTGGATCAAATACATAGTTTCTTAAGAGATGTTTCCACTCCCAGGTCACAACAAGTTGTTGCCTTGGAAACACCAGTCTTACTCAGCAAAAGGGAAGCTGATGGTTTAGTAAAAATGAGTAAGTTTGGGATGTTGGATAGATGGATCGATAAGCTTAACCAAGAAGTAGGTGAAGTGTTGGTAAACAATTTTGAAATTCATAAAACAAAACTTGAGTTGATAGAAGAAATGGATCATCACACTGAAACCTCAGGAGAACAGGAGGAGGAATATAGGGGATATGTTCAGAAAATAAAAGATATCAATAAGTTGCCAAAGTCAACTCTTCTAGAGCAATCAATCCTCGAAGAAGATAATGCAGATTTCTTGGAAAGAGCCTCAAGCATAATCCGATTTAGGTCTGATTTCATATATAAACATAAGAATGAAATTCAAGATGCTAGTAAGGACTTGAATGAGCAGCTTGGTGAACTAGAAGTTGTCGTGGCTATTTTGGTCAATGTAGACATACCGGTTAAAGAAGGCATGCCTTTGGATCAATTGAAGGATAAATGGAACAATGGATTCCAGAAGGTCATGTAGAAAGAGGATGATGGAGAGGACTTATTGTTAGATAGACTAATGGATATTAAAGAAGAGGTGAAAGCTTCCAAGAGGGAATTGACCAAATTAAAATATATGAAGGGATTTGCCTCAACAGAGTTGAAAAGAATTAAATTTGAAGAAAGCTGGGTTGATGGGCCTAATGTGGATATCCTTCAACAAGTGTTCTCCAGTTATGATGAATATCTTCTTGAGCAAACTACGTAGGAGTGAGTTGGCAAAAAAATGATCTATTTTGGGCACATGACTTACCCTTTTCTCTCCTACTTTATAGGGCAATCAACCTTTGAACTGAAGGTTTTCATCAGCCAGTCCTATCTCTTTTTGGGCATCAGATTTTGCACAACAAGGCAATCAACTTTTGAATTGAAGATCAACCAGTCTGGTTTCTTGATGCAGTTCTAGTTCCTTGATTAGTGGATCTCAATTTTTGATTGAGAGGGATTTATGTGTAGCATGTCCATACGTACTTTTGAGATCCTTATTGTAAAGTTCGGCTGATGAAAGTAGAATTAGCCACCTGATGATAGCAGATAGGATTTTTATAGCTTTGAGCAAAAGATACTTTTTTTAAAGCTCATGTTGAATTTAGATACACTTTTTATATAGTTTTATGTTGGAATTGAACTTCTTGGATGAGGTTAATGAACCATAATCGTTCTATATGCCAGTGAGTTTATTGTCCATAAATTTTTATTTGATGTGAATCAATAGGGGAAACCAAATTATAAATATTATTTCATTAAATTGTCTATGAATGGAATTGTTATATGTCTGTTGATCTATATTATTGGCAACGAATGAGGAAGTTTGTTTTGAATCTTGTGGAATTTTGATGAATGGTTGTGATGATTAAACTAAGCACTGTGAATGTATGCAACGGTATGGATTGTTCTATGAATTGCATCATGTTATGGTTTTGATCTATTAAGAAACACTCATTGTTAAGAATATATGTCTGGGTGTTAAAGAATTTTGTTCATGTTTTATTGATTTGTGCCTTGATCTATCTTTTTCTATTTATTTAAACCCCCCCCCCATTAAACATAGATTGATGAATCCAATACAGTTTTTATTCCTTATCACTAGCAAAGGCTCCTTGAATATTACAGTTGCGTTGGCCAATTGAGTGACATCAGATAGTTGAGAACCAACTACTAGGACCTTCGAAGTTAGGCTACTATATGTTATCTTTCTTTTTCAGGAGAAATAGAGTAGAAATATTATATTTTATGTTGTTTGTGTCATTTTCACCATCAATAGGTTCTTGGTCGGAAAACTCAAAAAATCCCTAAACATTCAAATATTCCAAAACTTCTAAAACATCCAAATATCAGAAAAGCCTTAAACATTCAAAATCTCATAAAACCCTAAACATTTGAAAATTGAAAACACAAAAACATTTGAAAACATCTTAAAATCCCAAAACATTCAAATATCATAGAGAAAACCCTAAAAAGCCTCAAATAATTGAAAACCAAAACTCGCATAAACTTTCAAAAAGACCAAAAACAACCTCAAAATATTTTCAAAATACCAAAAACATTGAAATATTTCAAAAAACTCAAAATCATCCATCCCATTTCGCTTTCACCCATAATAAACCTTCACCCATGATAAATCAAGTGTCACCTTCAACCTTTGGAAAAGCAAATAGAAAGCAAGTATAGCGAGTCATAAAGTGAGAACTTAATTGTCAAAATTTAAAGCCTAGATCATAGGTAAATGCGTCGGTGAAGTTTATATCAGTGGCTTATTATAAAACTCATCATCATCCTAACATCAAACAACCCTCTGATCAACATGTCCTAGGATGTATCCTTCCTACAATGGACATCAATATCAAAAATCAACTTAGATGTATTTAAACTAGCAAAAGATATAGATAGCATTGACTGTTTGTCTTTGATCTATTCTTATGATTTATCTTATTGACCCATTATAAGGATCTCTTGATGATATCTATTAAAATGATTTAGAGAGAAAGGAATGGAGCATCAATTATTGTCTTTCATTTGTTGTGCTTGTGGGTATTCTTGTAAAATAATCTTGGTGCATACTTGCTTAGTTGTGTGTAGGAAGGTTGTTTGGAGTACGTTGTTGACTATTGTGTATGCTTTGGTCCAATATATTCTAAGCTTCTAACTTACATCCCAATGAGGTTTTCGTATTTCAAGATGTGAACAATAACTATCCTATTTGTTTTCAGAGTCAAAGTCCATTACACTATATACAACGTCATCCTGGTTATCAATACCTTGATGCATCGTGTCTATGTGTTATATCAAACAATAAGGAATGGCAGAAAATCCCAATCCCAAGATATGAGAAAATCATCATCATCATGCATGTCTCATCACCATAATCTAATAAAGTCTCGATGGATCATAGGCTTGTTGGACTTCTAAATCAATCTCAAAATCAATGGTCAATCCATCCATCTTATTCTTCTTATTATTTTATCTTTACTAACAATTCTATCCAAGTGTCGAATATATGTGATACATCAATATATACATGAGGCTACCCATAGCCGATGACTATCTATACATCATGAAATCTATCTACATCAATATCTGAGCTATCACGACAACAATCTCTCTTCTGCTAGGGCACAGTGGGGCATCTATATCATCTTCATCTCAACAATTTGAAAATTTATAGCTCTTTGATTCAAAAGCAACATGAAATATCAAGTATCTCAAGCATAAGTCTAATTTTCACCTATCGAGAGCCCGATCATAACACTTTATTCCCCAATCAATCTCTTGAGGGGGCAACCAACCATATTTTGATCATATCGATATCAAATCATCTAATGAATTTTGTTCCTAGCCTTGCTATCAAATCTTGATCAAATCTATCAAATCAACCATCATTAGGATATATCGTTCCCTATCAATCCTCATGTTATTCAACACAATCCTTGCATTGTTGTGAATCCTCAACAATATTATCAATCAATCAATCAGATCAATCAACTTTAGCTTGGCTATCAACATCTCAAAGATATCATCGATATTTGTTTTTGCATTAAAATCAGCATCAGTCTTTGAACCAATGCAATGAGTACATTGCTTCAAAGAGGGGAAAAATGTACACACCTAAAAATTTCTCGATGGATCACATTGGATAAATAACATCATTTCATCCTCAAACCCATCCTCTTTTTGCTTGTTTAATTAAATAATCCTAATTATTTAATTAAATGCCTCATTTTCACCTATTAATCTAATTGACCTAATTAGGTTAATTCACCCCCTGTTACACTGACATTTCATCCGATTTAATTTAAAAATGCAAATTATTTAATTTTAACCCTATGTCCTCTTATTTAATTAAATAACCTAAACTATTTCATTAAATATCATATTTGCATCTCCTTTTCATTAAATAAATCAATAATTTAATGAATATCCTCACATTCCTCATCTTGCACATTCAAATTTTGTTTTAATTAACTAAATTGCTGATTTCCCTCTCATCCACTTGCATAGAGAATATTCCAAAGGAATATTCTTCTATTTTCCTCCAAAAAAAAAGGGTAATGATTACTTCAAACAAACTTTGAAACAACTTCTTAAAGTTGTTGCAAAGTGTGTTTGTTTGCATGATTGTGAGCCCTTGATCTTTTCTTGATCCACGTGATCTTTGATTCTCATCCATTGATGAGAATCCTTGATCCATGTTTCATCCTCCTTTCATTTGTGACCATTGATAGATCAAATCAATCTCATCCATTGCTTTTTCATTTGATCTCCATTAAATCAATTATTTAATGAATATCATATAATTCCCCTAATTTTCATAATTCAAACTTTGTTTTAATTATCAAATTACTAATTCTTCTGCTTGCAAGGGAATATTCCTCCTTTGCACATTCCTTCAAAAGGGGAATATTCCTTCCCCTTTTGCACAATTAAACTTTGTTTTAATTTGCAAAATATTTATTTCTTCACCCATGAAAATATTCCAAAGAATATTCTTTCTCCTCACTCATTTGAAAAATGGAATATTCTTACAAAGCTTCATGTGCAAGTTAACTCAAAACTTCTTGTGCAAGTTAACTTGTGACCTCTTATGCAAGTTAAAAGTGTGTTTGTTTGGATTAATGTAAGCCCTTGATTAAATATCAAATTGCATTTTCAACACTTGATGAGAATCCATGATCCATGTCTCCAACTTCGTTCATCCTTGACCATTTATTAGTCTTTTTTTTATCTCAACCCTCCATTTCTCATTTGTCCTCCTATAAATAAAGTACTATTTAGAGACAAATGGATCCATCTTTTAACATCAAACTTAGGTTGTTAAAATCATTTGCACTTGCAATCATATTTAGCATCATTTTAGCTTTATTTACTTGCATATTAGCTTAGCTTCCATTAATGGCTTCCATGATAACATAGATGCATACATGTAGCTTGTTTGTTAATTAGGATTTTAATATTTTCAAGCTTGCATACATTTAGAGTAGATTTTCATACACCCATATCAATCATCTTAGCATAAATCATGTTAAAATAGCTCGCATCATATTCATTTAGCTTTAAATCATGTTTTCATACACATCTATCAATGGTTTCATCAGTTTTCTTCAATAAAACTGATTGAAACAAGCTCATTATCTAAGGGATTAGGAAAGGGTCACCATTCCACATCAATGTGACACCATTCCCCCAATAGGATAAGTTTTGATGCCTTATATTAGAGGTTTCTCAAGCTTTCATGATTTAGAATGTTAGTTTTAATGGCTTCTTTGTCTTTGTTTATAGTGAATGATCTTATTGGGATTGATGCTTAGTGGATTAAATATGCCTCAAATTTTTATGGATCAAGTTTAGTTAGCCTTCACTATGTCAGTGGTCACAGATTCTAAGTTACAACTTTAGGGTCATTAAATCAAATAACACACAATATTTTAAATTTTTGTTTGTTATTGTATTTCTTGAAGTTTCATGTAACTTCTTGATCTCTTGTTATAAATTGTTTAAAAGCTTTAAAGTATTTACCAAATCCTAAGGTTTTCATAATCCTTAAGAAAATATTCTGAGAAAAAACATGTTAATTACAATGTATGGGATAATATGGCAAACTAGGTCTTAAGAACATTGTAAGGGATCACCCTCTTGGGTTTGCAGAGCCCAAAGTGTAGAGGGAAAGTTATTTCAAAAATTTCACATGTTTGTTGGCCAATCCCTCCAAATAATTGATCATTAGGAATGGTAATCATATAGATTTTTTGTGAGACCTGGTTGGGAATTAAAAATAACCAATAGATGTATCAGTACATTTATGTCATAAGGAAGGGTATTCAAAATATTTATTGAGGTAAGAAAATTAATAGCCGAATTTGTGAACAACTCTCAAAAGTGTCAACCTCATTGAAATTCTATATGACTTAATATTTGGTATATGTTGCTTCCTCCATGAGACATTTTCCTGGCCTAAATTCAAAAGGTGATAGAAGAAAAATTCCAGCTTATAAATACTACTCACAACTTACATTGAAACAAAGCATCAAGGAATTTAGAAGTATTTAAGCTTTCAAAGAAGGAAACGATTTCAATAAGAGAAAGGTTTCAACCTATTCTTGCTAACACTAATATTTGGTTGGAAAAAAAAGGAATAAAGTTGAAATGTTTCAAAATAGGATCAGAACAAAAGTATACTGAGGAACCTTCTGGTAGAAGGGAAGAATTGAGAAAAAAGAATAAAGAAGATACTTCCACTACTAGCAAGAAGCTTAAATTGATCTTCAAGATCATAAGGGCTAAAGACAAAGGGAAATAAAAAGAGGGTACATGTACTCGGGAAGATGTAGAAGAAGAAATTATGGTTGAAGAGTCATGGGATCTCTTAATACTTCTCAAATGGAGTCAACACAGGAAGAACCTTCGTCCTCTTTTCATGTAATTTTTGTAGTTCAAATTCCTACTCCTCCTGTTAGTTCGAGTACACATCCTTTATCTATTGTTTTTATTGTTTCTGTTACACCCGCTGTGTCAGTTGATTCTGTTTATTCATCCCCTTCCTCACCCACCAGTGAATCATTGTTTGAAAGCCCTCATGACAACATAGAGAATGTTTTTGGCCCAGTTTCCTCTTTGTCTAGTTTATCTAATGTATCCTCACCTATACTTGATACATTCATACAATCAAACTTTGATAAGTTCATGTTTGCATCTAAAGTGTCAAGTGTGGAGATTCTTACTGCAATGTTAACTCAAACACTACCAATTTTGACCACTGTTGTTATTTTTCCTAATATCCCATCTTCTTCACAAGCCAAAGGACCAACCCCATCATCAAAAACCTTGGTGATAGAAACAAAAGAGAGTTCTTCCATCCTTCCTCCTTGGTTGATATCACATAAACCAAAGAGGAAGAAACATGCCATCTCCCCAAATGACTTTGACTTCATCTAACTTGTTCTAATAAAGCCTAAGATGGCTAAGAAGGCCAAAGATAGCTAAGAAGGCCAAAACACTTTCAAGGGTGCTTGTTGATAAATCAGGGAACAAGTATGTTGAAGTGGCAGAGCCACCACTAGATAAAGTTGCTGAAGAAATCCCAAGGTATTGATTATGTAATCACAAGGATTGAACTTGGAAAGAAGACACACGAAAGTGCTAAGGACCTAAAAGCATCATCCAGATGCTTTGATTGAGAGATATGATAGAGATAAAGTTATCAAAGATCAACTTAAGCTTAAGGTTGAACAACTTACTTCTATACTATTAAGGATAAGTCAATCTTCTAATTTAATTGAATTTGTTACAACATGTGTTGATGATGGTGCAATTCAGAAGGCTAAAAGGATCAGAGCACAAGGTTGAGTTGTGAATGAATGGATAGAGAAACTAATTGCATAAGGAACTCAACTTTTAAAGTCTTCTATAGAATTGTTTAACAATATGGATGATGTCAATATAGAGCTAAATCAAACACTTGACATGTTATCACAAAATTCATAGCTGGTGGAAAAGGACCTTGAGACTCGGACAAAGTTGGAAGTGTTAGTTGAGAATGGGGTGATCCCTACAAGGAAAATGTATATTGAGTAATGGGAAGCAATGAAGCATAAGAGAGATATCCTCAAGGAATTGATAAAAGATCTACAGGAAACTCAAGATACAAGCATTGATAAAGGATTAGACATCACCGTCAAGATAGGGGGGCTTCCATGTCAAATACTTGATGATAGTTAGAAAACTCTTCCCGTGGATACAATTGTTCAAGAATTTACTACACTAATTCATACTTAGATAGAATCGGAAGCTTTCTCACTATCTTCTATTGACAAATTAGTGGACTTTTAAGTAATTATGGACAAGTTGTAGATAGTTTTGGACACACACAGAAAGGTAAATGTAAATATAGAGGACTCTATCACATGAGTTCTAGTCATCTCCAGTTACACACCAGGGCCAAACGACACTGAAGCTCAAGTGGCTTTGAAAAGATATGAAGACTTTGGAGAAAAAGAATGAAGAAGAAGATAATGTGTCTATGGAAAGTTAGTTTATTTTCCAAGTTTTTCATTTTGCAGTTTGTAGTTTGTAAATGACATTTTACATGTCTTCTTTTAATATTCAATTACATGTAAAAGGACTACAGTCCCAAATCAAATTAGACTTTTCCCTTGAATATTTCAAAGTAGTTGTAGATTTCCTATTTTTTCTTATAGCTTCTCTCTATAAATAAGAGGGGGCTCATTTGTAATTGTCATCTTTTAGCTATTGAAGTGAAATGTTGCCACATTGAGTACATTGAAACTTTGTGTTCAAAGTGTAAATCATATTCAATCAATATAAGGAAAGCTAGTTGGCGTTCAATCTTTATCTTGAATCAAGCTTGTGATGCATTGTAATTGTTCTTAAGTATTTTCTATTGCATTCTCTTATGTATAATGTGATTAAATTGTGGCATGGAATCAAATATTCTAGAACGTGTTCTAAATCTAATTTTGTAGTCTTTGAGTTGTGATATCATCTTTGGATTTATGTTTATGTTCGTGATTGGAAAGTAACTTGGAGACTTTGGGCTGCAAGTTATCATCTATGATTGTTTGATCTTATCTTGGCATATGGTGAAGACTTTGGGCTGCATCATATTCCATACCCTTTCCTTTTCCAATTAACATAGGAAGTAACAAAATACTTTATGCTTTTGTTGGTTTCTTGGTATTAACACTTGCTGGTATCTTTTCAGTTACTCTTTCATTTAAGTAAATTGAGTATCAGTTATTATTGCTCCAATTATAAGTTTGTGGTTCATTACATATTGTAAGCATCATGGGATTATCATTGTACGTTTGTAAGAGAACATCTATTCTGAAATAAGAGAATTAGATGACATGGTTCACCCTATGAATATTTATAGAGTAAATAATCTTAGTAAATTACTGGCTGATTATAGTTAGCAATAAGAAGGGAGCCTCCCCTTTTTGAGAGGGGAGATTTTATCTCATCATAATATGGTTGATATAACCATTTTGTCATCAGTTAGTTGATAACAAAATATTCACCCAACACTATTCAAATTGATGTTGAAACAAATCGTGGTAAACTTGAAAATCATATATTAAAATGGAAGTGAGTTTAAATATTCTCTTTACGACTGAATTCACCCAATTAAACCACTAGATTATGTAAATCACCCAATAATTCTATTGGATCCCCTTGAATGTACTAGATAAAGAGCTATCTTGCTACGATATTTTTCTCAACATCTCAACTTATGATTAAAAATACTTTTGAGGTTGTGTTGTCTAGAATTGACTAAAGATTGGTGTGAATGACTCAAACCCAAGGCAACACATGTGTGGCACCCTTGCTAATGGGGCTAGCGAAAATATTCTTACTCCTCTAGGAAAATTTAAATAGTAGTGGAGAATTTGGCTAATCACTCTCTTCACATGGAAGAAGAGTGAGTGAAATAATTATGTTGAGTGGGAGTTGAAACTATAGGTTCACTCACTTCTCTAGGGAAGAGCACTTTGTGGTGGACTATTTTGTTATTTTTTTAAGGTGGGAGTTTGAACTGTTGGTATGTTCAAGTTTTCTTGTGCCAATTATTATAGTATTATTATGTTTATTTTGATAGATCAATCAATCTAATGAGGTCCTCTAAGAGAGAAAAATCTCTAATGCAAGACTCTTCTTATTTGTGCCTATATTTAGATTTTCTTCATAGATTTTTCTAAGAATGTGTTAGTTTTCTTTGATTTCACTCAACACTTCCTCGATTCAGTCTTCAAACACTTCCTCGATTCAGTCTTCATTTTTATGACGCATTAAGTTTAAAATGTTGAGTGTAAAAAAAAGAAGATCAAAAGAAAGGCTTTGGTGCTTCTATTTGATCTTGTTTATGATTTTTTGTTTATTATTGCATGGCTTGATTTCTTGGATATTTTTACTTATTGAGTTTATTTTACATTTGAGCTTCTTGAATTTTGGTCATGTGCCTTGTGTTGTTATTGAGGGCTTATATATTCTTTGTATTTCTAATTTTATGATTTTAATGATGATACTTCTAAATGAACTAAACTACATGTAAGAAAAAATCTACTTTTTATTTGTTTGCTTCTTTAGAAATCCAATGTTATATAATTGAACCACTTGCAAAGAGAACTCTTTCTTGTATTTTTAAATAAAATAAATGAGACTTTCTAAATGTAGAGTAATTAGATTTTTTAATTCTTAAGTTTTGGAATATGATGGGTTGTGTGTCATTTTCCTTGTGTTAGAATCAAAGGTTTTTATAATAAGCACCTCATGTTGGGATAAAGGGATTTCTAATAATGTGAACAAAATTAAATATAATTTAATCTTTAAAAGATGATAAAATTTTCCCATTCTTAAGAAAGTAGTGAAAAGTTATATTACAAGGAATAATAACTAAGTGTCACTATCCTCAAGAAAATTCATATTTTTTAATGAATAAGTGTCTATATTATAATTTTAAAATAATGTTACACATATTCACAAAAAAAAGGTGGGTGAAAATAGTCACACCCCTAAAGTCCATATGAGGCAACAACTTTGAGTATAAAAACATAATACACCCACAATGATACTAAGATGTGAGAGAAATACTAGTGGGGGAGGAGGAATATCCCATTCATCCAATTTACCCCATACATCAACAAGGTCTAGAGTTTCCATAAGAGGGTCCCACTCCTCTTTATCTTCTTCTCTAGTAACACAAATATGAATTTATGGAAAATGTCATCCAAGGGAATTTGTTGGAATCAAACTAACTAGAAGCACCTCTAGTAGGACACCTAGAAGTTCCTCCTACAAGTGGTAAGGAGGTAGAGTTTCAAAGAACAAGTTGCAACCAACCCCACTAACCATTATCCCTTCTCCTAGTCAGGGTGGAAGGCTAGGAATGATTCTCCCAATTACCTCGAGCAAAGAAGCTACATCCATAATGGCACCTGTTGACATTTCATGCCACCTTATATGGCCCATCAATGAAAACTGGTCTGAGAGATCCTATATGGGCCATCTTACATGAATTATATATTAAAAAATTCTTAAATTGGCTAAGTGTCAAAGTTTGGACTTTCAGGCTTTTGCTTACTTGCATACTCGCATGCCTTCTCTATAGCTCTTGATCTTCCAAATCTCTTTCACTCTTCTTTCCACTTGCCTAAGTATTTTGGGTTTCGAGCATCATCCTTAACCCTTAACTCTTACCACTTACCCTTCATAAGCCTTAATTCCTTCCCCCAATCTATGAAGTTCTGGTGAAATCCTTGAAATTTTGACTATCTCAAATTTTCAACTTTGGGGATTGACCTTCTTCCTTACCTTTTACCATCTTTCCATCTTAAGTGTTAAACTTGACTCTTGATCCTCGACCCTTGATGTCTCATTTTTTATTTTTGGTGATCAAGCCTTTCCTTTAACTTTTGTCTCATCTTTACAATAAGACATAAGCCTTCCTCTAGATCCTCAATCCTTGATCCATGATACTTTTGGCATTCTAAAATTGGGCCTTCCATCTAATTTGTCTTATCTTTACAATAAGACATAAGGTTTCCTCTCAACCCCTGATCTTTGATCCCTTACCTTTAGACTTCAGGTATTGGGTCTCCCTCTTATTCCTTATCACATTTTGGGATAAGGTGTAAGCCTTCTTCGTGACTCCCAACTCCCAACTCCTAACATTTCTCTTTCTTCCACAGTCTTCCAATCTCCCCACCAACCTTCAAATCTTTTGGTATTCTTCCTTCCCTTCTAGCAAGTGTCAAGCCTAACGCCCAATGCTTGACAAGTGGTCTTTAAGGGATCGTGAATTCTTCATTTCATCATATGCAATGAAGTGTTAGGTGGTATGAATTATGCTCGATGCCCAATGGGGTTTGTCCTCAGACTTTTGAGATCATGATGTTCTTATCTTTGGCCTTTCGACAATAGTTTCTTAATAGGCTCGATGCCCAATTTCTAACAAGGATACCTTTATAAGGGCTTTGAACCATTTAATCTTCAACAGAGTGGTCCTTCAGGCCCGAAACTCCAACAATGCTCCAAAATGCATTTTCTTGAGCCATAATCGCCATTAATGCCCAGTGACTCTCCTCAAATGTCTAGTCTTGGTTTTTAAGGTGGAGGAGAGGGCATTTAATGCTTTTTGTGTGGTTTTAGAGAAGATAAGTGACACCCACTCTCATTAATTACATGCAGGTGTCCTCTCGATCTTCCATACCTAGATCATGGTTTTCATGGGAGATCTCTACACATGCTTCCAATAGTCATCAATGAGAGGGAATGATGGGTTAAGTTTCAGTATTCTCTTTTTGGGTACATTTTTTGAGTCTCTCTCATGTATAAAGAGCATTTACATGCTCATTGTAAAGGGTTCTTCTTTGAGCTCCTCTCATGTTTTCTTTGGAAGGCATGTATTCTTACACTCTGTAACTATAAAATGGCTTCTATGCCTCTGTGTTAATGAAAATCACCAATTTTACATCTTCTCCCTCTTGGATGTGTAGTGTATATTTCTTTTACCTTCATGTCTGACTATAGTTTCATCTTTTTCTATGTATATATATTATGAATTATATTTTAAAATATTGATTATGAATACCTCTTTCCTTCCAGTATATTGTCAAACCTTAACCTCCATATTTGTCCCTTGAAATCAATTAAATAGAGAATTGTGTAAATCCTTCTACCATTTTCATTAATGCTCGGTGTAGTTTTGATCAAGAAGAAATAATTTCTAGTCTTGGTGTATCATCTCCCCTTTCCCTTTCATGCATTATTTATCTCCCTTTTCCCCCATGAGTTGGTTAAAGTAGGGCCAGTGCTAGGACATCATGTGTTGGGTTGAACCAACACATCTGCACTTTGATCAAAAGAGGAAGTTGACCTTCTCCAAATTCTTGACCTCAACTTGCAAGGTCCCACACCTTGAGGTCATTTCCATTATGTCATTGGAATGTTGAGCCTTTAGACACGTGAAATATACATGCACCTGATTCCGATCCTACTAACATCGTTTCGTCTTGAATCATACTCTCATCTTATCAACACCTTTCATCCCTTAATTAAATAAATCATTATTTATTTAATTAGGTCTTTCTCCTCTGGTGATTAAATTAATAAATTTAATTTAATTAATCATCTTTCTCTGTTCATTTAAATAATTCATTTTATTTAAATTAAATCTCTAAAGTCCTCTTATTAAATTAAATAAATTAAACCTTATTTGATTTAATCCAACATATTCCTCCTTAGTTAAATAAATCAAAATCATTTATTTAATTAATCATTTCCTCTCAATTTGATTTAAATCAATTCATAAATTAAATTGTCACATCTCCTAATTCCTCATTAAATTAATCAAATCCTTGATTAAGTTAATCCCTATCACTAAAATCCTCTAGAGAATGCAACTTGCACAATAAATCAATTACTTTGATTTATTAATTCATCTATTTTCTCTCAACATGGCATCAAAAGGGAATATTCCCTCAATTTGAATTCAAATTCAAATGGGCTTGGTCCTTCCAACAAGGCACCCAATGCCTCTTACATGTCCTTGTGCATTGAGCCAAGTGACATCAACTCCATTCTTCTCTCCCCCAACATGTCACATTCAAAATTTGAATTTGAATCCAATGGCATTTATCATGCACATTGACCAAAATGTGCTCATTCCTCAACCATTCACATCTTGACAAGTGGCACTCGGCCATTGGATGTTGAATGATCCCACATTGCTTATTTTCACTCTCTTCCATTTTGGAAATCTATAAATGAGAGACTCTTCCTCTCATTCTAACATCCACAATTTGAGTAAACTTACTATACTCAACTTCATCATATCCACAATCTTCATGTAAAGTTACTCTCTTCACATTGAGAGCTAATTTTGCCCATCTCACTCAATCATTCACCATTTTCACAAATCGTAACAAGGTTATGCATTGCTCAATCAATCTACTTTGCAACTTAGGAATTGGGAAAGGGCCAATTGCAACACCTCATTGGCACCAATTCCCCCATGGGATCATCAATCTATTGGCTTAATTAGGACTTAGTTTAATTTCTTGTCTTGTGTTCTTCATGTTCCTAATTTTAGTTTAAATAGGTGGATTTCATTGGGAATCTCTCATGCTTGTAGGCATTCCTGATGTATCATTAGAATATGTGGATACATAGTTATTTCCTATATGACAATTATATCTAAGATGTCACATTGAGTAAAATGTGTTTGGATCGAGTGCATAATGAGTCTTGATTATCCCACATGAGTCTAGATTTGAATCAATGGCAATGTGATAATCCTTGCATGATGTGTAAAAAATTGTAAATGAGTGATTATTTAATGTTGTTGTATTTTACTACATTGCGTTAAATTATTTTCAAAATATTGAATGATTATGTATAGAAAATATTTAACATTTATCAGGTAGAAATTGGGAAATATTTGCTTTAAGGAATTATATTAATTCTATTTGGAATTAATTAAGTATTGCTTATGGTATTAAAGAAAAATTTTAATTTATAATGTTAGGGATAGTCGATTATTAGAAATAATTAATTTAACTTAAAGGCCTTAAGTTATAAAATTATGTATTGGTGTTATTTTTGAAAAAAAAAGGCTTTTAATTATACTAGCAAAGAAAAAGGGATTTTTTTAAAAATGCATATAAGAAAAATTGTCTTGTTTATTCATTTTATTCTTGCATTTGCTCCAAAATATCATTTCAGCTCCATGAGAATGGGAATTTGGAAAGATTGAAGAAGAAAAAATAGAAAGATTTGGAAGAGGATTTCTTGAATGCAGTTTTTTGTGTGTGCATGGAAAGTTGGTGAACGACTCTACTCTCAAACTTTCTTCCTCTTTTTGTAAATTTTTGAAATGTATTTTCCCTCTCTTAAATTATGTAAATTTCTTGTTTATTGGCTTTCTTGGTATGAAAAATTAGGCGATAGAATACAACTCCATTGGAGGAGACCATTGTGCATTCAAATTCATAGAAATTAATATATTTATATTTATTTTCAAATATCTAAAATAGAGCCATTATTACCATAACTTTTTTTTTATGAAATCATGTTTTTGGATTTTATCAAATTAGCATGTTATTCTACATGTGGGGATCAAAATGGTATTGTTTGATTTGGAAAATTTTCATAATTAAAAAGCTAGAAAATTCAGGTTTTGGGAGCAATGCTCATCAATAGAAGAAAGATGAACTTTATGGTTTTGAGTGTCAAAAATTAGAAAGGAAATTTTCTTTTATTTCTTTGATTGAATTATTTTGTGGGAGAAATGGTCTCTGAAATGATTTATAATTATGCATCTTTTAGATATATTATAAAAATAATAATATTTTTTAAAAAATTTCCTTATTTTTCATGCTATTATAAATTGGTATTTAAGCATGTTGAGACTTAAGAAAGGTATAGAATAGGAAAGGAGTGGCTCTCATCATTAACTGTGACACAAAGGATCTTGTACATAAATGGGTGGAGGGATTATAATTCAAGTGATAACTAAACTCATAGGTTAATAAAAATGATTAATAAGAGGTTCTATGACATGATTGTGTGCTTGTAATGGTGTGATTGTGAGCATATAGGGCTTGCTAAAATCCTTGGGAGTTTGGTGAATGTCATTGAGCTATTCCTCCTCTTGCAAGGTAGGATATGTGCTCAGTTTTGTATGTGGTTTACCCTTGAATTTGTATTTGACATATGATGTGGTTTATATAATTTGTATATATGTTTAGTGATATTCCTTCTTAGGGAATGTGTATGTTATAATGGTTATTCATGATTATTTGGTATGTGTTATCTCACTCCCCTTATTTTGTGAGTGTGTGTTTGAGCCCATGTAACTATCTCCTAGCATGGTGGGGTAGACTTGAGGGTACCACATGGTTGGGTGGTGCTCAACCACTGTTGGTGACATATGTTCTTGGAGGAGCTTGGGATTGTGTGCAAGTGGAATTTCTCTACTCGCCTTAAATTTTCTTGTTATTGTATGTACTATCAAAAATTGTCACCCATGAAAATTTAACCTTATGTTTGGTCCCCCCTTAAATTATTGGACTAATTGAGTATTTAATTTCCTGAATTATACATTTCATGGCCCATTTTTTACAATTTTTGAGGAATTGCAAGCGAAAATCAATTGCATTTAACTAATAAATTACCCTCGACACTAATTGTCCTAGAAAATAGGTCCAGGACACTCATGCCCTGGGCGTGAGTGTTCTCCTATATTCCCTCCAAATTGAAATATATCTTTGTTGGAAATTTAATATTTGAATTTCAAGTGTCTAAAGTCGGCCATCGAGATTTAATTTTCAATAAATTGAATAAACACCTACAAATACCTAGTTATTACATAATTTCAAATCTAACAAGAATTCATGAGCAAAAACTATTGTCAAGAGCACTATTGAGCAAGTCAAGACCAACATTTCAAAGCTTTATTATATCAATTCAAGATCCTAACATCATGTCCAATTCTATGTGAGTTTATGTGTGTTCATGTTATCATTGTTTTGTGAAGGCTAACACTTTTGCAGGTCTCCAAAGAATTCAAGCATTCAATCAAATCAAGAGAGCAATATCAAGACCTTGAGGTGATGTGCATGACTTTAATCCTTTGAAGAAGCCATTGAAGGGTGGTGATTTGCAGCACTTTGTTATTCCATAATTATTTCCCATTCATTACCATTTATCATTAACATTGTCATTGTGGAAGTGGAAACACTTACACAGGGTTTGAATGAGGCAAGCCCCTAAATGGCCCAACATTTCCTCTCTTTGTGAATGTGTAGATCTCAAGTTTGAAGAACATTGAAAGGAGTTTGAAGGAAAAATATGTATTGTTGCATTTGAAGACCTACATCTTGTCGATCCACAAAAAATTAGTTACAAAAATATCAAGCAGTGTTATGAAAAATTTGTAGGTAGGAATCTGAAGCTTAGATTTGACATCAAAGGACTACGAAAATAGATCCAAAAAATCTCTACAAGGACATTCATGCCCTGGGAATGAGCGTCCTTCAAAATTAGGCTTAGATTTGACCTATAGGTGCATAGTTTTCTACTTTGTCTTGCTCAATTGTCTAAATTTTCCTATGACTTTTTATGTTTCTAGTATTTACATCATAACAATAAATTGCACTATTAGCCTAGTTAGATAATTGAATTTCATCATTAGGACATTTCCAGATTTGGTTAAGGGTCGGTTGACTCACCTATTAGTTTATAAGTCAATCACATACCTTGTCCAAATCCATTAAAACCTCACTACCATTCAAATATTTAATGAATGACACATTTAGAAAAATTTCCCAAAGCCTAGGGCCCAAATCTTAGGGTTTACCTTTTTCTATGTTTCATTTTGGTGAAGCTCAAATCCAACATCAGAGAACTGTGAAAATAGATTCAAAAAATCATAAAAAGGACACTCATGTGCTTGGTGTCTATGTCCTCCATTTTCTACCCTAGATTTGAACCATGGGTGCATAGTATCTTGCTCTACTCATTTTTTTTGTTTGAATTTGTCTGTGAATTTTTGTACTTTCTATATTTGCATCAGAACAATAAATGGCACTATCAGCCTAGTTAGATCATCGCATTTCATCATTAGGAAATTTCCAAATTTGGTTAAGGGTTGGTTGACTCACCTATCAGGTTGTAATTCAATCTCATACCTTTTCCAAATCCATTAAACCCTCATTCCATCCTTGCATTTCCAATACATCACATCTCCCCCTCTTTTCCTATATCAATGAAATAAACATTTGGGAAAGGTGTCAAATCCCAAGGTGAAAACTAAAAGGTTTCCCTTTCCCACCATTTAATTTTTGTGAACCCAACCTTTTAAAATTATATACCTTCTAAAATGTTCCATAATTCACCCTAGATCTAGGTTTTTCATATCATTGTTTTGTATTTATCATTTATGGTTTCATTTTTGCATCATAAAAAGACAAAAATACAAAAATATTGCATTAATATTACATCAAAGGTTAAAATAGGTTTTGTTTCAGTCATCTTAGATTAGATATACATTCAAATTGCATTCATTAGGCCATTAAAATCTGAAATTGTTCATTGCATTCAAAATTGCATCTTTCATCTAGGTCAAAAAAGTGAAAAAATTGCATAGTTTTGTGTCAAATTTGCATTAAATCATCATTTTCAAAACTTTGCATCTTGGAATTAGGCAATCATTGCACCTTGCATCTAAAATTTGCATTCAAATTTTTTCATTCATTATTCACATATTTGCACACTTGCATTTTCCATTTCCATAGTCATAAAATAGCAAAATCTAGAAAAAATATTCACTATCAAAACTATTTGTGCATAGAATTGGGAACCTTAAACATTAACAAACACAATCACACTTTAAGTTTCCAGACACCTTGTCTAGAACATAGATGCCTTGGGTGCCTTTGTTCTGCATTTTGTGACTGAAATTTGAATTAGATCTTTGTTTTTGTGTTCTTTATTGGATTATGTTGTTTGAATTATTTTTTTGCATTTCAAAATTATCATTTTACTTTCAACATTGTTACATGTTTTGTATTGTTAAGTTCACAATTCTAAAATAAAAAAAATATGGAAAACAATTCACTATCAAACCTATTTGCATACAGATTCGGGAACCTTAAACAACACCCTAAATAGTCAAACTTTGAATTTCCTAAAACCCTATTTAGGACACAGATGCCTTGGGCACCTATGTTCTCCTATTTTGGCTGAAATTTCACCCAAATATTTGTTTTTGTGTTCTTTATATGCTTCTATTATTTGAATTTTATTTATGATCTTTGATTGTCCTATACCTATCTATTTTGCTAAAAAATTGCTAGCTTGATCCATAGGGCATAACGTCATGATCTCATTGTAAAAATATTTTGTTATCATAATTCATGTTCTATTATCAAATCTTGTTAAGAATTTTAAGGATTTTTTGTTACAAGCATGTCACAGTGAGTTTATTTCCCCTCTTTTATTGTTTTTCATTAATCCCTCTCCCACTATCTCTCCTATGTGTGAGTTTAGCTTTGTGAAAGAGAATGCAATCATTGACAACCATGACAATCATTTTTTATTCTCCCAATATCTCTCCTATTTGTGAAGAAGATATCTTGGTGATAAAATATCCAATCATTGAGAATTAGGAGAATCTTGTTTGTTTCTCTCCCCTACCTCTCCTACTTGGGAAGACATTTTTGGAAAAGAAGATGAAATTATTGATACATTTATGGATTGTATAGATGAAGACTCCCCCTTGGTAGAAGATCATCAACAATAAGTTAAATCCGTTGAGGTTATGAATGCATAAGTGACTATTAGGTCTCCTTTAATCATTGTACCTCCTAAAACTCCTTTTGGACCTCTTAATAGTCCTCTAATTATTGGACCTCCTAAGTCACCTCTCATTGTAGACCTCCTAAACCTCTAGGTTCTATCTTAAACTTTACAAAAAAACTCATTAGTAATCGTGTGTCGCAACAACCAAGTTATCATATTGTAGTTCACACATATAACACTAGAAACAATAAGCAACCAGAATAAACACCAGCTTCCATCCCATTGCCTCAACCATATCTCCCACCCACACCTAACATCTCACAACATAGTGGTAAAGAAGTTAATCTTGTTGAGGAACTTTGTAACACTCTTGCTAAGATATCCTTGTGGGATTTGATTCAAACATCACCTTCTTACCATGGCATGCTTCAAAAGGATTTGCAAAACATTTTTATCCCTCCTAGTGCACAATGAAATGATGTGGTAGCTTTAATTGAGAATATGAATCAACCTAATTTAGACATTGTCTTTCATCAAAATGAGTTACCCCTTTGGAAACACAAAAACAAAATGATACTTTGATGATAATGGCTATTTCTAACAAGGTTGGGATTACACATACCCTTATTGAAAATGGTTTAGGGATTAATGTTTTTAGTGTAAATCTATTGGATAAAATTGGAGCAGACAAAACTTTAATTCAACCAGCTGATTTGTCAATCAAAACTTTTATGATAACATGGAAAACAAACCGCTTGGTGTCATAAAACTACCTATCAAAGTTGGTAAGGTTACAAACTCCTATCCATGTCATGCCCCATTATCTTTCATATAATCTTCTCTTGGGTAGGCCATGGATTCATGAAATGAATGGAGTACCTTCAACGCTTCATCATTCATGAAATACTTATAGAACAATAAGGTTTACATGATAAAAGTTGATCCTAAACCTGAACATTGTTTACAAACTAAAACAGGAATGACGGATCCTCTTAGAACATTGACACCGACTAAAAAAATGGAACCTTTACTAGTTGAGGAAAAAGATGAGAGCCTTCCATCCATGAAAAATTTGTTAGTTGATGATTGGGAATCATTATATTTTACACCTACATTTATGGGAGAGTACAAGATTACACAAAAATCAAAAAAATAAGAGAAAGAAGTCGCAATGGTATTGTTGATGGGTGTTTTTGCACTTCTCAACACAGAAAAAGCACAAGTTTAATTTCTCTCTTGAAAGGCAATTTCTGCAACAAAGTTTCAGAAAATCACCCCAAGGTCTCTCGGGTGTTAGTTCATGACTTGAAAAAATAGCTCAGTTGTTGATGTGATTCGGTAGTAATCACAAAGGGAATTTATGGTTTACTAAGCATGGGAATTTGGATTATAAAATGGACTTTCATAAATTCTAGAAATGAATGAACAGTTGCTACAAGTTCGGGACGACAAGCTAAAACTCCTTGCTCATCAAATTTGGCTTTACAATGATGTTGGAACTTTATTTTAACTTCAAATTTTAAAGAAAAGTCAAAAGGGATAAGAAGTTTCCTGAACCTACAATTAATGATGAACAGTAACAAGGGAGGATGCTACAATGGACAAAGTTCCTAAAACTAAGTTCCACATAACCAAGGACAGCCCATAGTCTCATGAAACGTGTAATCTTCAAGGGGTCTTTGTAGATTTTCAAATTGTTCATTCACCTTTAAAGCATGAATAGCAATTGAACTTAAGTGCAACAATATAGATAATGCTCAGACTAACTTTACACAACAATTTATCATCAATAAATAGCAAAAAGTATGAGCTGGAAATGCATCAAACACAAAAGCATACATCCACCATTAAAGCTCAGCATAAACTACTAACTAAAAATAACTTGAAACTTGAAACAACAAAGTTGAAATGAATAATTGGAGATAGAATCATGCACACATGGAGATCAATACACAAGAAACCATCAAAACAATGCTTTTCTCATATATATATTTCTGCAACATGTCTTTACAACAACTCATCTCTCTCTTTGAAAATGAGAGGATGCCCCTATTTATAGTTTTCCAAAAGTGAAATGAATGGACAAGATTTAGTTGCAATGAATGGCTCAGATTTATTCTCACTTAGGGTTTCACCTATCCCCCAATATATTACAATATAAAATAGACTTTTTGTCTTTTTCCCTATTTCATCCTCTAGTATATTTTGTCTTCAAGCTACTTCCAGCTTTTGCACCTATTTCAGCAAGTATTCATCATCTATGATAGACTTTCTAGCATCCTTCTGCATAGTTCATATTCTATAAACTTGTCAATAATAGCTAGCAACTTCTTTTCTTTGGAGAGCTCATATTTAAGGATCTAGAAGGATATCTTCTTGAATCTTTCAGTAATTTTTTCCCACTGTTTAGTGCACTTTTGTGTAGCCTTTATAACCTATTATGACTAAGTGAAGGCCCTTAAAATGAAATCCATAAAACCCAATGATAGTGTGTCACTAGCTCCCTATTCCATTTTCTTATGAAATAATGGCTTGATCTTTTTTGGATCTAGTTCAAGGGCGGGCATCTCATAATCTATCATCATCTTTAAATAATCTTCAATGTTGTCCGATGTTCTATCACCCATTCATGATCAAGCTCCAATTCATGCAAGGCATTCTCCAAAATCTCTTTCCTATAATCAAGGTTCATCTTGTTAGAGTACATGAGACACTGAGAGGGGGGGTGAATCAGTGTCTAGACAAATTCATTCAATCTGCTGACATTTAAAAACCCTTTTTAAAACCTTTGAGAACAATATGAGTTATGTTTCAAGAGATAACATGTGTACCAATCTGAATTGTTGATTCTTAAATACATAAATGTAAGTGCAGAAATGTATAACTATTAAATAGTAAGATCACAAATGAAACCAAATAAAGACCCATACCACAGTGAATTTCTTGAGTGGAAAACCCTCTTGGTGTAGAAAAACCACTCGTAAAATTGCCTCACTGGCTTAATGAACCTCACTAGTTACAGAGTGCCTCACTGGAAAAAAATGGCCTCACTGACCAAAGAACCTCAGTGGTTACAAGAATGCTTCATTGTCAATAAATCAATGCCTCACTAGCAATGTGTCTCACTGACATTAAATGTGCCTCACTGGCAATGATCAATCTGTCTCACTGACTTGATCATTTTAACTTCAGTGTACATTTCTCAATAAAGAATAATTAAACTACAGAGGATCACTATGTTTCTCTACAAATCATATTGTACCTCCAATCTAATACACTTAATATCTTAAAGATTCATTTTTCTGGAATCTTTAAAATACAAAATATATTAGAGATACAATTTGTTTTGCATCATGTTTGCAAAACTTCTTTTTAGAATTTTGCTTATACATTTAGCATGATAACTCTGTAAAAATCACCGAACACCAAACAGTGATAAATCATTGTTTAAACAAACATTCCGAGAATGGTAACTATTATAAACTGCCTTTCAAATAATGCCACATGTAACCTGTTAATTGTCATCAAGTAAAACTGAAAACTTTAGAACTGTTTATGTCACCATAGTCTCTTTTTTTTACCAAACTTAAACTATTGTCAATTAAATGAACATGTTCAACAAAGCATAAATAATGTTCATAATCCCTGAATTGAAGAAAAGTTGCCTTCAACCGCATACCATTTATTTGTTTAGCACTCAATTGATTGGCTTAATACAACACTACATTTGAACAATTTTAAACAAATCATCTGTTTACCAAACCCAAATGAGGGTTAACAAAAAATTGTAGTATAAACCTTCAACCATACCCAAACTAGGTTTAGAAAAATATAACTATAAACCCACAAAAAAGTCTCGACAAAATATACAAACTATCTTAGAAGATGTTACATTTGATTCACAAGAAACCTCCTGAAAGAGTATACAAATTGCCCAAAAATAAACCTTTACGAAAGACTCTCCAATACCACAGTATATGCAAAGTAATTCGATATGCAAACAACCTTAACTAGATAATATAAGGCTGGAGAATGTACCACAAACTACTACCCATAAATTCTCTTAATCACAACTAGATGCAACTCATACACTCGATTAAAAAAGACTTAATCTTTTGCAAAAACCAACTAGTTACAGATTGAAGAAAGAAAAAACTTTGACACCAACCCGATATCAATAACACAAGATAAGACAAAAATACAAAGCATTTAAACCATCAAGATAATGAAAAGAACTACCAATGAAGCCTCTAACTTTTCTGCCATACTCTTTATTCCCTTTAACATTCACCATGGTTGTGCCACAAACCCTAGCAAGCATGTTGTGCCCTAGCTCGAAAGAATGAAACACATTAACTTTGCAAAAGGAGCCCGACAAGACTTTCATTATGTCTTTTATGACATATGATAATTTGAACCTGATCGGATTTATTTCCCCTTTTTTATCACAATGTCTTTGAGCATATTAATACCTAGCTCTTTTCATTTGTGTTATCACAACCTTTGCATTAGGTATTAGAGAAAATTTCTAAATGAAATCAATATGCTATGCAATTATCCTCTTTCTCAGCATGCTAATGAAATAATCAAATGAACCATGACCAAAGAATATATTTGTCTAACCTATCAAATGTGATCCAAAGTATATGCATCTTGATATGAATAAGACCACATTTAAAAGACACTGTGTATAATGGTTTAGTAACCTTTGAATCGTTACAAAACTGAACAAGCTTGAATGCTTCTTATATATCAACATATGATTCACAAAAATAGAGAACATTTTGAATATGATGAAAGTATACCACTGAATAACTATCAACCAAATATCACATGTACCAATGCTCATATAGACCTTGAAACCTTGAAACCTTGCCATATTTGATATAATTCCAAAACACAAATGTCAATGGGGTCAACACATATTCCATGTCTCAACCAGCCAATGATCTTCTTTTGGCAACTCTAGCTCCTTTTCCCATGTTTCTCAGGAGAGCTTAAGCATGCACTCCAACTTCAAATAGGTGATCTGATACAACTTGGGGAACTCCTGGTAGGTGTTCATCAGGTCCTCGACTTCTTTCTGCAAACTCTAAAATTTGGTGTACATCTTGACCGCATGAGAGATGCCCATGTCACCATTGTATATGACCCTATTGAACCAATCTACAATGGACTTGGTCCAGTTCTTCATTTTTTCCATTTTGTTTATCTCCTCCTTTTAGAGAAAGGAGAGCACTAGTGATTCATTTGGAGCCTCCTCTTTTGTGGAAGTCCACTGTTGGATGTAAGCAGTGAGATCTACTACCTATGCCTTCAACTCTTCTTTTGTAGATTCATCTTTATTCATTTTTTGTATAATAGTGGGCACTGACCCTTGAACGTCATCCATCTTTTTCCCATGAGTTGTCGAACCTGGGTTAATAGTAGATATATGGTAGTCCTAGCCCTAGATGGTGCTCACATCTTTAGCTATTGTTGGAGTGGCTATCTATAGTTTCCAGGATCCAGAAGCATCAACTGTAATGTGGGATCTAACTTTTGGCTTCTTCTCCTTGTGAGTTCTTATTTGAGCTCTTGCCAATATGGCTTCTAGTCGAGTGTTGGGATCAACAGATATAGGAGATCTCTTTTTTAACTACTACTCTAGGCAGGGACTTCTATTTGTTTCTTTGGTGATCATGATCACCTTCCTCTTCTCATTCCCTATGAGGCTCATCTTCTTCATCCCCAAAATATTCTTCATCATGTCTTTCTTCCTCATTCAGCTCCTCTTCTTACAACACACTTTTTCCTTTGTCCAACTCGGTGATTTCTATATTTATTTCAACAATATTTTCTTCTAATGCCGCCCCCTTAATTACTTCGGGCTCATTCTTGACATTCTTCAATGGGGACTTGGCACTCTTCTCCCTTATGATTTCCCTTTCTTCATTCTTTTCTTTCTCTCCTTCCCCTTCTAGGGGCATCCCTTCTTGTCTCGGACCCTCGTCTTGACCGACTCATGGAAGTTCATCAATTATCTCCAAATCTGTGTATGTGTCAATCTTCCCTTCTTTAGAGCGGTGCTCCTTGGGGTTTCCCTCTTCATCCTGTTCTTGATCAGATGCTTCAACTTCTTAGTGTTCATCAATATTTTCAACATCTTCATCCTTGGAGGTATGTTGTACTTCTTTAGCGGAAGCCACCTAGTCTACATTCACACTTAACCCTCCCTCAGGATGCTCAAAGTAATCATCCCTATCCAAATCTTTTGAATCTTCAACAACATCCCCCACAACCCCTTCGAGTTTTTTTCCACCTTGCCTCTCCGTTTCTTTGAACATTTGGATTGTGGCCTCCATCTTTGGTGGCTCAGTAGGTGATGGGGGAAGAGGCAAAGTGGCAGCAAGCTTAGCCATTAATTCTTGGACTTTGGGTTCAAGGATCACCTGAGATTTCAGTTGGTGCATTCTGCAAGTAGGTGAAAAGGCATGTGGTAGGGTGATAGGCACCATGGTAGTCATTGGAAATGAAGGAAGCAGAGTGGAAAAAGTAGGTGGTGGAGGCGGGAGAGAAGCAGCCGATAGTGGGGAAGTGGTTGAAGAGGAAGATTCCAATACCATCATGGGAGCAGTCGGTGAGGTGGAGGTGAGGTGGAATGATATGTCCACAGTGGGCGGAGATGAGACAGGAAAATATTTAGGAGTGGAAGATGGAGGAGTGGTGATGGAAGCAGCGGTAGTAGGAGCAGAAGTGGTGGGTGGTGAGTGAGGCTGCTCAATTTTGTCCTCTTCCTCATAGTGGCATTCCTCTTCTTGAATGGTTGGCATTTCGAGAAAAAAATTTCCCATTCTTTTCACCTTCTTGGATGACTGGCCCTGTGTTGTCTTTCTGGAGTACACCTTTTGTTTGGGCTTACATTAAGGTGCATCTTTCCTCTTCTTGGACCTAGTGATGGGCAAGGATTTGGGAGCTTCGCCTGATGAACTAGCAACTACACCGCTATCTATTTTTCTTTCAATGTCTTCTTCAAGCTCTCCATATGTAAGCTCTGCACCTTATTTTTGTAGTTGTGTTATTTGTCCATCCACCCATTACCTAGTTTTGTGTTCAATGGGGTGAGTGACAATGTCTAGGTCAATGACCTCTTCTTCAGTCCAATCAATGACTAGCAGGGGCATATCAGCCAAGGAATTGTACCTTTCATCCACAACATTGTCATCCTCGACAATCTGGTTAGATACAGGAACAAAATTAATGGACCTCACAAACTGGGCAGTCATCCTCATGTGATGCTGCATCCAAACCTCCTTGTCATCATCATAGTTTTCCTAGAAGTATTCAATGTGAGGTCAATGGACATATTATCTCCCATTTTTTTTCTTTAGTTTTCCTTGAGGATCGACACTTCCTCTATGTGTATGCAAATCCAAGTTATATTCTACCAATTCCTTCTCTGAGTGCTCAGCACATTGGGTAACAGGGCAGGAGTACATTCCCTATCCAAAGGTGAGGGAATATGGGACCCCAGCATGATGCTTGTCACTCAACAGGGTGTGGATAGTCGACAGCTACCGAGTAAGCTCCAACAAGATGATCCTATCATTTGGGTAGTGAGGTAGCTGGTAGGGCCTTCTTGAGAACCCTTCTTCTCTGATGTAAGTGAATTTTGGGAATTGGATGAATGAATATCCAAACCCTTTATGACTAATTTGGTGTTGTGTGTCACTCTTCTTTCATAGTCTCCACCCACCATTCTAATTATATGCCCAATGAAGGCATCATTCACTATTTTGTATTCCTTCTTAAAATTCATGTATTGCAATTGGGATAGCAGTTGTATACTTTAATCTCTCCTTTCTTATTCCCCAATGTTCCAGCACAAAATAGTCCTTTGTATGAGAATTTGGTTGCTAGGAGGTAGACTAGATATGAAGTCATGTATAATTTGGAGGTCTTCTTTACTGTCATGAACTAATTGTGCAAATTGTTACTTATCATTTTTGCCCAATGAAACTTGGCATTTCCTCGGAGGATCTCCTCCAAAAAATACAACATCCATTCTTCAAAGAAGGTGGTCGTGGGAAGTCCCATTACTCTTCTCAGGAGTGTGACCAAATCATGATATTCTTTGAAGAAATCACTCTTATACAACGTCTAGGGCACTTTTTTGGTGATGCCTCTCTTATCCTTTAATCATACCCAATTTATTGTCATCTTACAGCCTATAGTGTCATGCTTCCACATTTGTTGGGCATATTCCTTTTCAACTTCTTCCATAACATCAAAGGTTGGAATACCAAATGTCCTATCGATAGGTTTGGCAGATAGGTCCTCCAATACCCTTCTATCTTTCACAATTATTTTCTTGGCACCAACATGGTAGCATGCTCGATAGGCCATTACTAGTTTTGGAGCAATGAGAGTAGGAGGAAAGCCAACTACCTTTGCAAGGCCACTTTCCTTTATCTTTCGGGCATCCTCTGTGGTGGGTTTGACCAACACCCTTTGTTTAAATTCATCAATGTTCACATGCTCGAGGTCAATGTTAGAAACCATGTCCCAGTTGGACATGAGCTTAGAGGTACATTCCACCCCATGGAACTGGTACTTCATTTTCTCCTTTTCCTCTTTTCCTCTAGGGGTTCTTGTGGGTTTCTTTCCTTTATCACCTTTTCCTGTCGGCTTCTCTAATGGCCCCTCAGTAGGTTCCATAAATCCTACACCCAAAAGATGTAGTAAGTGTTTTTAAATATAGAGGCAGAAAATATCAATCAAACCCTACAAATTCACAGTTAGATCCAACTATGTACCCTCAAAAGATCATATTATCCATCCTAGTTCACCATTTGGAGCTCGTTCGGGTAATTTGCAAGGATGCGGGCCTAGGAGTGTGGGTTTCCCCTCTACAGAAGCCGTTATGAAATTTGTAGATGGCCACTCGTATGGAGATTTATGCATGGCCCCACTAGGAGGTAAATCCTGGGAAAGGTCACTCGACCCATGTGAAAATAAGTAATAGGGTACCTATGACTATTTTCCTTTATCAAATCAGCCCCCTTTTGTTTATGCGGGTGAGAGATATGTTGGCACCGAAGGTTGGAAAGTTGTTAACACTTTGCTATTAGAAGAGCGACTAAAGACAGATGAAATTCTGCAAGCGAAGTTCCATACTATGGAACCCACAAAGTGCTTTCCTTGGCCAAATTCACCCAAGTGCTCTTGGGGTGTGCTTTATGGAATGCAGAGGTCAATGAGGCGAGATCCACGAAGCAAAGGTCCGTTAGGTTTTTCTGTTAAAGAATGACCTTATGGGAGCGACACCCCGATAGCAGCGGCCTGCATAAGCAGACCCGTCGAGGTGGCTCACCCGAAGGCTTTTGACTTATGGGTTTAACATAGGTAGCGTCAACGGGTTTGGGACCCGCCCAGGGGAAAGGCATGTTTGCTTTGTCATTAGAGAATGACTACAAAGAGACGGCCACCCACAGGCAGTAGTCCACATAAGCGGACCTGCAAAGGCCAGATGAACTAAAGGCTTGTTTTGCAAACCTTGAAGTTTGACTCTGAGGAAAGATTTCCCGTGGCACTCGCATGGTGGGACAACGCGAATGTTTTTCCATTAAATAACGACAGGGATGGCACAGTGGTCTACATGCAGGCAATCTGCAAACAGTGATCCGCAGGGGCTTGATGACTTAGTCATTTTGCTAGAATAATTGAAGTTTTTGATTAGGGGAAATATCGACTGCGGCTCTTGCTTCATGGAAAGATGCCAAGATTTCATCGTAATAGATTGGTAATGAAGTGGAGGAGAATTGTAGCTATGGGTCTGCTGCATGGGATTTCCACATAATCATTTTTCTTTAAAGTTTGTGAGTGTTGATAAAGATGATGGGGTTACCAGAGTGGGCTGCACCAGCATTTTTGCCATTTAAAGAATAGCAACGGTGAAATGAGGTTTCGTACAAATGCACACAGGATTTTGACTTGCTCTGAGGGTTTTCACAATGTTGGGAAAATCGCAAGTGCAGAGTAGATGGTTGCAGAGGTTTTGACGACATAGCTTGGATGAATTAGGGTTTGAACCTTGAAGATTTTAAAAAATTATGGAACTCTAACTGCAGAACTATTTCAACAAATTAAAACACATGGCGAAGGAAAAAACTACACGAAATCATACCTTAAGATCGTGCAGAAAACTATGAGGAATCTGACTCAAATCCCTCCAAACACCTTGTGCACGTAGACAGATCTTCTTCTCTCTCAAATTTGAAAATGTCATGTGAAAATGACACTTGGGTGTCGACATATTTATAAGCAATTTGGTCATTAATACATGCATTAACTTCTTGGTATGGTGGAAATTGGGTAGGTGAGATGCGAAAACCCGTGCCCTATTGGGCGCTCAGTGAAGACTCGGACAGAAACATTGGATGCAGAGCCTACCATGTGGGCAGATGTGGCCCAAAAGATGAGGACGGTGAAGGAGAGGTTGAAACCCGCCCCGTGGGTGGACGTGAATGTTTAGCCATTATGTAGCGACGAAGCAAGAGTGGCGGTCCACCTAAGGAGACCCGCACCTGTGGAGCCGCAAGGGAAGATGGTTGCAACAACAAACATAAAGCATAATCTCACAACTCAAGTCTCGCAAGAACCAAGGACTTAGTAAAATTTAAGGGGGGGAAACTTGGTCAAAGTAAATTTGATGACTTTGAGGCATGTGACCATTTTGAGATTAAAAAACAAGGGCACGCAAAATGAGGCAAAAGCAAAGTGACCCGACGAGAAAAAAACAAGAAGAGAGGGTCCTTGGTCCAAACGAGGCATGTATGCTATAGGCAAAACAAATAGCGATTCCATTGGGAGAATTCTCCCGAGCGTTCTAAGGGTAAGGATTCATCTGAAACCCAAAATCTCTAGTTTCATATACTAGAAGCAAGCTTCCTTAAATGAACTATAGACTTAAAGGAGGACAGAATCCTTAGTTGAATCAAATCACAAAATATCTTAGGAGTGTGTGTAGTGAGTTCATTCATTTCCCTCAAAAACCATAGAGGGCAGTGGTCAATCAGCCTAGGCAAGCTACATAGATAATCTAGCCCCAAAAGTAATCTAGGCATTGCTCTGCTACCAGTCAGGCATCCATAGACCCGACGAAGTTGTCATTATAATCCCCACGAACATTGCTCTATTGCTAGTCAGGTGTTCATAGCCTTGATAGAGTTGCTCACATGCCCACATAGTTGCCTTGTTTTTTTCAATATTTTTCTTTTCTTTCTTTTCTTTTATATTTTCTTTTTGATACTCTTTTGCTCAACTGCATAAGCGATCAAGCTCATAGTGGGTTTGGAGATCACAGTGGTTATTGGAGCAAACTTAAGATTTTTCACTTGCCAAGGTGTCATGATGACTATCATATAGCTCATCCAGAATATTTAAAGTGTGTATAAGGTGTGATTTGAGATAAGCGTGAAAGGATTCAACCAAGGGTTTCATCTTAGGTCAAGCCCAAGTTCAAGTGAGAAAACCCATGTCACGAAGGCGAACATAAATTCATGGTATCTTATGAAGACTTATTCGTAGAACACAAGGAAATGTGTAGTAGAGTAGGCCTTCTGACAAGGCCAAGCACAACCACTGCATTGAAACCGAATAATTCCCTCAATAAAATGAAGGTCAGGAAAGCAGGCAAAAGCAAAGCAAAACAGAACATAAAGCAAAGACCTACTCTAACTATATACAACTATATACAAAGGGGTGTGCTTCACAGCTTAGGCAAGGAAATAATGCTTGAGGTACTGCCCGTTGATTGGCAACACGACATCCTCTCCAGTTAGCATCTTAAGGCAAAAGGCATTATCTCCTAAGATCTCAAAAATTTGAAAGGGGCCAAGCCAGAGCTTGTTGAATTTATCATGTTCCCCTTTCTTTTCATGGGCCTTGTCCCAGCATAGGACTAAGTTAGCAATCCTAAAGGCCTTAACTTTGGCTCTACAATTGAACCATCTCTTAACTATGCCCTGATGTTTAGCGAAATTTTATATTGCTTGGGTATGGACTTCTTCCAAATGAAGCAACTTAGCTAAGTGAGCCTCATTACGTTCTCCCTCTTCATAATAGGTATTAACGAATTAAAGTGTGGGGATTTTGAGGTGTACTGGTAAAATAGGCTCTAGGCCATAAACGAGGTGAAACATTGAATTTCCTAGGGCTGCCTTATGATGAGTGTGATCTACCCATAGAGAAAAATGTAGTTGGGTGTGCCAATCTTTCGGGTTCTTGTCGAACATTTTTTCGGTCAACAAATTCTTATTCATGGATTCAGCTAGACCGTTCCCTTGGGGCTAATAATTGGATGAAAATTTAAGCACAATCCCATAATCAAATGCCCAACTAGCAAACTTAAGGGAAGCAAACGTTGGACCATTATCGCAAACTAAAGCAAATGGACAACCAAAATGATTTAAAATGAAACTTTTCAAAAAATTAACAACTACTTCAATCATACATTGCCTACAAGAAATTGCTTCAGTCCATCTAGTGCAATAATCAGAAGTGGTCATAATGTACTTGTGGCCCACAGATGATGGTGGGTTTATTGGACCAATAAAGTCAAGCCCCCACTAAGCAAAAGGCCTTACTTTAGCGACCGACTGTAGTGGGACAACAACGTTCCTTTCCTTGGTGGCCACAGTCTGATAGACGTGACAGGACTTGATGTGGTTGTGGGCATCTTTGAATAGATTTGACCAATAGTACCCCGCCCATAGGATCTGATAAGCCATTGAAGGACTGAACCCATGTCCCGTTCCAAATTTCTCATGAAACTCTCTCAACACTTGGGCTGCTTCTGCCTTTCCTAGGCATCTAAGATAAACTCCCTCATGATTCCTCTTGTACCATACATCTACTTGTTGCATATAGCTGTTACTTTTAAATCTTAAAGCATATTTTTGTACCCCTTGTAGTCATGATGGACACTTTTTGTTTAGTAGATAATACACCACATCATCGTACCATTCATCTAGGGAAACATCTTCTAGATGGTATTGTTGAACGGTGAGTTCAGGTTTCATTTCTTCCATTGTGTGAATGAGAGCTTGCCCTCAGACCAACTTCATAGGCTAAATCTCCATGTCATATTCCTATAGCAACGTGACCCATTTTTCTCTTCTTTCTCCTGGTTCATTCTGCATTAGTAGGGTCTTAATAGATGGGTCTAAAACAATAACAAACACTTTGTTTCTCAAGATATAATGTCAAAATTTCTTAACTCCACATACCAAAGCATATGCTTGTTTCTTAAAATTATGATAATGTAGTTCAGCGTCCTTCAGTGGAGTACTCATGAAAGTAATAGGGTGCATGTTCTCTTCGTCATCCTTTTGTGTTAACATGTTAGTGCATGAATGATTGGAATTAAAAGAATAGATGTAGAAAGGCTTAAAGTAATCAGGGCTGACCAACACTAGAGCATCTGCAATAACCCTCTTAATTTCCTCAAAGGCCTACTTGGATTCTGGTGTCCACTCTACTTTAGCATCTTATTTGAGCATTGCATTCAATAGCTTCATGGTTTCTACAAATCCTGTAATGAATTTCTTGACAAAATTGATATTTCTAAAGAAATATTTCATCTCCTTTTTGCTGCCAAGAGGTTGAATTTTCAATATGGCATGTATACGCTCTGGATCTATGGAGATTCCCTTTTCCAAAATCACATGTCCAAGCAATTTCCCCTCTGTGACTCCAAAGAGGCATTCCTTCGAGTTCAGTGGGATGCCAAATTCTCTACACTTCTAAAACACTTTGCAGAATTCAGAAACGTGGTCCCCTCTTTTCTTTGAAAACATAGTAAGATCATCCATGTAGATGATGATGCATTTCCCAATAATGTCCTTGAAGGCTATGTCCATGGCATGCTAAAATGTGGCACCTACATTAATCAACCCAAACGACATCCTTTTGTAAGCAAATGTTCCCCATTTTGTGGTGAATGTCATTTTGTGTCTATCCTCATATTGCACCATCAACTGGTTATATCCTAAGTAGTCATCCAAAAATGACATCATTTGTGGACCGTTAACAATTTGGAGCACCTCATCCAATGAGGGTACCAGATAATTGACCTTTTCAAAAGCCTTATTTAGATTCCTAAAATCCACACGCAATCTGATTTCTCCATTCTTTTTTCTAACTGGGACTAGATTCGCCACCCATGTGGAGTGTCTGATGGGAAAAATGATGTGGGCGAACAGCAGTTTATGCACTTCCTTGAAGATGATGGGCTCTAGCAACACGTTGATAGGAAGTTGACGCTATTTGAAGGGCCTCACATTTGGCTTGAGGGGTATGGTATGAGTGATGAGTGATGTATCATATGTTTTGAGGCCTTCATACCCCCAAGCAATCACATCATGATAAGTGTGCAAAGCGTCAACAATTCCTTTCCTTTCTTCTAGGGTGCACACTTTGGCAATGAAAACATTCATAACCTCCTCTGTAGTACCCATGTTGTGGGCATCACACTAATTATCTCTTGACTCCTTCTTAGTTTTTTGAACTTGTTCTCTGATATGATCCAAATCAAATATCCTTTCCAACTGGACCATACTCCTTGGTATTGTGTTAGTCTTTAGATTGATTATCCCTTCTATATCTAACTCAGCCTCCTCTAGCTCTGCTTCATCAATGATTTGAGATGCAAATACATCTAAGCTAGTGATGAGGTCAAGGATGTGCTTGTCATCATTGAAAACTTGAAAATGAATGACATTATAAGGCGCTGACAGTGTAGAAGTGAGCTCTACGGTAAATTTCTTTAATCCATTCAATGACAAAGGTTGAAGGGTGTCGATTGCTTGGGCCAAGGCATCCGCGGTCTGATTCTTCTTGCAGGGAATGAGTTGGATATTAAATGCATCCAACCCTTCTATGAGATCCCATACTCGATGCCTACAAATGGATAACCTTTTATCGTGGCATGAGTATAATTTCCTAACTTGTTTCACAACTAGCTCAGAATAACCAAAGACTTGCAACATTTTGACCTTCTTTCTCAATGCCATTAGCAATCCATGAACTAGCACTTCATATTCTGCTACATTATTGGTGCAATAGAATTGTAGTCTATGAGAAGAAAAATATGACTTACCCGTGGGGCTAATCAACTCAAAGCCTACTTTCGCTCCTTGCTTGGATTTGAAACCATCAAATCTCAACATCCAAAACTTAGAGGGACTCTTGCCTTTGAGGCTAACGAAACAAAAATCTTTTCTCAATTGCACTGATGTCTCTATACCCCTAGATGACTGCTTATACTCAAGCTGACTCTGGTCATTTTGTCCTTCCATTCCTTCCTTTGGAGTGATTTTTCCTTTGATGTTCTCCACTGTTGTTTGACACAAGCAACACTCAAATTCATAATGAGCTACATTGTGCACTCTACACCAACTAGGCAGAAATAACTCTTTGAAATCCATCTTAGCTCCTAAACTAAGCTAGTCTTACGCACACTTTTTCATGAATTCTTCGAAGCCATAGAGCAGCCCAAGATTGCCATTATCCTGAGATTCTTCATCTTCAGACTCAATCAATTAAGTGTTGTTAGGAAGATGAGCCAAATTTATGGGGACACTACATAGCACAAGGACCTATTTGGCCCCTTCTTCTTCATCATCTTGGTAGGCAACAGGGAAGTAATTACCCAATTCCATCTCTGCAAACACCTCATTGGTATTGTTGTACTTAGTGATCACGGACTTCATCTGGGGCTCACGCTCAATATGAATTTGATTAGGGAGCCCCTTCTAGGGTAGCCATAGATGTGAATAGTCAATTGCATCATAGCCATTCAAAGCTTGAGTGAAGTCCCTTCCCAATATAATGTCGTAGATGTCGAGGATATCAGCCACCTGGATATCAATCACTTGTTGTACCCTCAGATCAGCTACAATTTGCATAGGGATCCTATTCATTTCCCCCACTATGCTCACCTTGGTCTTTTCCAAAATTCTGACCTTGTGTCTGGAAGGGGTTGGAGTGATCCCTAGTGATTGGCATACTATGAATGGCATGGAATTCGCTAACGCTCCTAAATCTAGCAAGTAGTTATTCAAATTTTTGCCAAATATTTGTATTATCATCAAGAAAGGAGGGGTTTCTAGCTTCCCTTGGAATAGTCCCATGGAAACATCAGCTTGGGCCACTTGAGTCTTGTCCTTGTCATTGCATTTATCCCTTATTTACACTTGACCTTATTTTTCGGTTGGTGGTTTGTCCAACGATTGACTTTTACTAGTTTTCTAGTTTGAGGGTTGGTCGGACTTCTTTCTAATAATTTCCCTAATCACGGGTTCATTATTGGAGGTTTCAAATGAAACTCTCTTTGCAAGTACCTCTTGAGTTGGTTTTGATGGGGCTATCCCATTCAATGATCGAAAAAAAGAATTTCTGACAATGGACACCCTTAGCAATTCAAAGATTGACTGACTCACTTTGACTTTCTTTAATTCCTCTACTACATATTCCCCCATTTTCTCAACTTCTAGCTTAGAGAAAGTGTGTTGGGCAGCATTGGCAGATTAGTTTTGAGTTGTGTTGGACTGCCTATTTCTGTTGAAGTATTGGGTACGCACTTTAGGATAGGTTGGGTTGTTGCTAGCATTGGGATCAGGCAGGGTATTAAAGTTGTCAGACGGAGTTGAGGTTGTAAAGGGACCACCAACTTGCCTATTTCTTAAGTTATAAGTAGTTATTCTTTGGTGGAACATATGGACCTCATCTTCTTGCTGCTCTTCCTCATCTACAAGACCATTATCTACTGAATCAAAGAGTTGAGATAAAGAGCTCTCGTTACTTACCTCTTTCATTTCTCCTTTCTTGGTTGTGGCCTCGCCTGTTGCGACCTCCTTCTCGGGTGAATTGTTGTCACTTTATGGGAAGGGAGATTGGTTAACCACCAACATTGAAGAATCATATGGCTCTGATGGAACAATGTCTCTATAGTTTGAGCCATCAACAACATTTTGGACCTCCACTTGAAAGATTTTTGCAGTAGTTTGGAACTTCGCATAGTCCAACTCAAAATGCCTATTTGTCTTATGAATTCACCATCCAGATAAGGAAGCTTTAGCTAAGTAAACTACACCTGTGGGTTTATCTTCACCTCCCAGTTGGTCAAGAGGTGTGGGAACTCCTCCATTATTTGGCCTAGTATTCCAAGTTTTGTTCTACCTTTGAGAAGGTCTTTGTTTGAAATTTTGCCCTGAATTCTGACCTCTTTCATAATTATGCCCAGAAGACGTACCAAAATCATGATTGTATCAATTGAGGATGGCTTGAATTCTTCTTTGAGAAGCTTGCAGCTGGTTGTTTTGGTTCCTCAGATGGATCATCTTGGTGGACATCTTCTTTACTATTTCAGTTAGCTCATCGATCTGATCCTTATATGCGTTGCTTTGTTGAGGCACTCAATTTTGAAGGAAAACGGGTTGCAACAAAGGTTGGTTTTGTTGGGAAGCTAGGAATTCTGAGTTCTGCAGGTATGAAGGCACTTGAGGTTGTTGAGCATAATTTTGTTGTTTCGGAGCTTGTAAATAGCTTGGCACTAATGGAGCTTGATTTATTGGTTGTCCTAGGTGTGGCACGATTGGTAGTTGTGGCACTGGATTCATCAATTGGGTTTGGTGTGCCAAATCCTGAGTAAGTCCGTGAATTTGAGAAGGATTGGTGGTGGGCCCCAATGAAGGCAACAAACCTGTAATATGTTGCCCCAAGTCCTTACTTGATTTTACTACCTCATCATAAGCATCCACCAACCTTGTTGGTGGTTTGTACATCCTTTTGACCAAGGCAGATGTGAGGTTGTCTAAAGCAGCATAGTATACTTCCCTTGTTGAGGGATCATCAACTATGTAGGGCGGCTACAATTTCATGTATGTCTTTTGAACCCTATTGTTGAATGGGCTAAAAGGCTCATTGAATTCTCTTCTTACTAACATGAATTGCTAGTACAAATCAGTGGGGCTGACTAGAACCTTGAACTTTTGTAGAAAAGTATTCTTCATGATGTCCCAAAAGGTAATGGATCCTGTAGGTAAATGTATGTACCAATAGAATGCCTCATCCCCCAAGGAATAAGGGAAGAGTCTACAAGCAACATCCTCATGTTTGATCTCAATGTCCTTCAATAATGTCTAGAATATCTTGATGTGTTCTTCTGTTGTTCATTGTGGATCATTTAGGTGAAACTTTGAGCAAAAGCCTTCTGGATTCTTTTGCATGCCATGATAGTCATTGAAGGACAAGGGTGATGGGTTACTTCCCAACCAAGCCATTTGGGGAAGTGGAGGTGGTTATGGTTGTGCTACAATAGCTTGGGGTTGAAGTGGGACAACAGTTGGGATAGCGCCTTGTGAATGGGGTGTGGTAGTGAGGACAACACTTTGGATGTGGGAAGTGAATGTGGAAAATGTTGTTTGGGGTGAAGGAGAAGATGGGGATGGAGGGGATGGAGTTCGAATGGGTGGAGTTGAAGTTGATGCTTCCCCTTTCTTGGCTCTCCTAGCCTTAGTAGGGGTCTTTAGCTCTTGGAATTATCCCCTGTCTAGTGTGGACCTGAGTACTCTATGAAATCTTTGAGGGGAGAAGGACCCAATTCGATCCAGATTAGCCGAGCGGCCCTCCTTCTAGTGCTAGTTCTATTCATGGTTGTTTTTTCACTTCTCAACACAGATAAAGCACAAGTGTAATGTCTCTCTTGAAAGGAAATTTCCTACAATAAAGTTTCAAAAAATCACCCCAAGGTCTCTCGGGTGTTAGGTCATGACTTGCAAAAATAGCTCAGTTGTTGATGTGATTTGTTGGTAATCATAAAGGGAATTTATGGTTTACTAAGCATGAGAATTTGGGTCAATAAATGGAGTTTCATAAATTCTGGAAATGAATGAACAGTTGTAGCAAGTTCAGGACAGCAAGCTAAAACTCCTTTTTGCTCATCTAATTTGGCTTTACAATGATACTGGAACTTTGTTTTAACTTCAGATTTTAAAGAAAAGTCAAAAGGGAAAGGGGATAAGAAGTTTCCTAAAATTATAACTAATGATGATTAGTAACAATGGAGGATGCTACAATGGACATACTTCCTAAAACTAAGTTCCACATAACTAGGGACAGCTCACAATCTCATGAAACTAGTGCAATCTTCAAGGGGTCTTTGCAGATTTTTAGATTGTTCATTCACCTTTAAAGCATGAATACCAATTGAACTTAAGTGCAAAAAATATAGATAATGCTCAGATTAACTTTACATGGTATTTTATAATCAACAAACAATAAAAAGTATGAAGTGGAAATGCATCAAACATAGCAACATACATCCACCATTAAAGCTCAACATAAACTACTAACTGAAAATAGCTTAAAATTTGAAACAACAAAGCTAAAATGAATAATTGGAGATAGAATCATGCACACATGGAGATGAATACACAAGAAACCATCAAAATAATGATTTTCTCATATATATATTTTTATAGCATGTCTTTACAACAACTCATCTCTCTCTTTGAAAATGAGAGGATGCCCCTATTTATAGTTTTCCAAAAGTGAAATGAATGGACAAGATTTAGTTGCAATGAATAGCTCAGATTCATTCTCACTTAGGGTTTCACCTACCTCCCAATATATTACAATATAAAATAGAATTTTAGTCTATTTCCCTATTTCTTCC